>VCCN01004350.1:824786-836924 GCA_006491835.1 Architeuthis dux
CAGTTACGAGAAATCAAAGTTTCCACAGACTATATATATATAGCTGATTTGATATTTTGATTAAGAATATATATAGTTTGATATTTTGATTAACAATAAATATATATTGTTAATCAAAATATCAAATCAGCTACAACTACACAAATTGTGTTCATATAGGCACGATAAGTGTTCTTGGATAATTCTATTGTTTTTATGCCGTCTAAGACTGATTTTATACATGCTTTTTAAAATGTGAAAACGTTACCGTCCGATAATTTGTATCAAGGCTACTATGCGAGCAAGTAATTGCGAACACATACGAAAACCAGCGAAGATATTCGATGAGCCAAAACGGATATAGGCATACATTTGTAGCGATCTATCTTATGGCGGATATCCACGCAAAAAGCAACATACAACACAATCGCATGCTTCCGAAAATGGACGACTAAATCCGACATATCATTTTGAAAATAGCCGAACGCATTAGATGTGCCGGAACGTAAAGGACTCCAGCTCAGCATACTACATGCAGTCTATGTCCATATGCCCATACGTATAGGTACACCAACGAACACGTATGTACAACAATAGTTTTGGTCCACTTTTTGAGGTAGCAATTCTTTTTCTTTTTTAGTTTCTTTGTGAATTTAAAAATATTTCTATCCTTATTTTGCTTATCTGTTTTCTTTAGTTTTTATATCTATCTTCTTTCCATCTAGGGAGGAGTAGGTGGCCTAGCGGTTAACGATACGAATGGGATCAAAGAACCGAGTTCAAACCCCGGCTGGGACAGTTTGCGGCAGTTGGAGCCGTTTGGCCCTGTAAGGCAGTCTTGGACGCCGGCCTAGCAACCCCACAATGATCGGGTTTCCGCGGATCGTTCGAGAAATGAGGTTTCCCCCCCTCCCCGTCGTTTGTTTTCTACTAATCTACTTTCGTTCATTGTCTCACCTTAGTACAGTACACAGTCTTACCTGGGTTCGAACATTGATCTTCAGCACAGTTGGGAAATTTGCAACTATCTCAGCCACGAAGCGGGCTCTTGCTCATTTTATTTATATTTTATTTTTCATCTCTATCTACTGAAGTCTTTAGTGAGCTCGTCTCATAAATCCTTAAAACGAGTTCGATCTACACTACTTGTTTCTCTATTTGTCGTTGTACCCGACTAAGCTCTTCTTTTAACTTAATGTTCCCATATATCGCCGGCGCCAGTGATCGGGGGCTTAGTTAAAAGCCTACACTTCGAATGGTGCTTTTTGGAGCAGGCTGGCACTCTCCACTTGGATAACTGACACAAAACGAACGTTCTAACCCCCATTTTCAATTCCGACTAAGCTTAGTAATATCTTTTTAAAAAGTGATACTTGGTGTCTGTGTGTGTGTGTGTGTGTGTGTGTGTGTGCTTATTTATTTACACTATTCCGAGATTTCCTTTCTGTCTCGCCTTTCCTCTATTCATTTGACCACCATCTTTCTTATCCAATTCTGTTTTCTTTTAATGTTTTTTTCAACTCTTTCGAGATTCCTCGGACACATATATCCCGACTGCTGGGATATTTTTTTAGTTTATCCTTGTCTTTTTCTTTCCATTTCCCACCAACCCTTCCCTTATCTGCTCTGTCCCTTTTTTCTTTCCCACCCCATTATTTCCTACTTCTTGTCTTCCAATTTTCTTCATTTTCATCTATCTTCATTTCTGTTTATATTGCCTTCACCTTTTTCTTTCTCATTATTTTCCCTGTTTAATTATCTTCTTTTTACACTTCTTCCTACATTTCTTCCTTAAGACCCCCTCTTTATTATTCCTTGATATTCCATCTTTCTTCTCTTCTGTCTTGCCCATACTTACAGCTCTTTCCCTCTGTGTCTTATTCTTGGGGGCCATCAAAAGGCCAGTGTCATCCACACAAGCGGCGCGATTCCCTTCAGGGAGTAATCCGACGAGAATCTACGAGATCTTGGTAAACGGACGATAACTCTTTGTTAGCACGAACTGGGCTCTGGGCAAACTTCTCTCTCCATGCCCTACACCATACTGCAGTAATAAACGTACGCGTTCTTGCAAACATACCACCAAAACAAGATACGCAGAGCCACCACGCACCGCTATTATTAACCCATATGCACGTGCGAAGAAATACAGCAACTCATATTCATACAATGTATATTACGTATGTAAACTGGTTTTAGTCGAACATTATAGTCTACGTAGCCTTTAGTCAGTTTCTACTCACGTGTGCAAGCTAAACTGTAGGATCACAGATCCATTCAGAAATAAAAAAAATCTTCTTGAACGTTAATTAATACAAAGGCATTTACACAAAAAGGGTTCGGTGTGTTTGACACATTCACTTATATAACATTAAATACACTTAGATAGAAAAAGATATGTGTATGTATACACGTGAATATGTATTTAATGAACGTACACCCTCCCATAGTGCCGGATTAACTAAGTAGCATATGCTACGAACCCCGCATTTTCAAGGGCCCCGCGCTAAATTTTCAATTAAGTGAACTTTATTGAATGCTATAGGAGAAGAAAAGTAAATTAGAACAAAATCAAAGAATCCACCAAAATTCAAATAACCAACTCTATTGAGATCTTGAATAAATTCTAAATATATTGAATTCTAGAAACTCTTTATAATTTAGTCAACTTTTGTCAGGAATTGAGTATGAATAAAAGATGGCATGTATTCCTATTGATATTTACTGAGCATAGATTAGTCTGTCACAAAGCCACAAGTGTTGCTAACCCAATGAGGATTGAACTCACTACAGTAGTAATGGTCTGCAAGATTAGCCTGCTAACCACTGACCAACAGCAAGACTTTAATGAGATATCCAGACCTCTTGGCACATGTACTATTCGGGCTACTATTTGCCTGAACTTTTTTCTTACTCTGAAGCCTTCAAGACTAGTCAAGTCTTGCCCTTTTTTTTGGTTCCAACTGTAAACGTTCAACTTCCCCTACATACCAAAATACCTTTGAAATAAATAAATAACGTCTCTCACTTATGTACATTTTCTTTTCGCCATATGTCTATCTCCTGATCAGGGCCATATTTAATCATTATCTTTCTGTCATGCTAACACACCTTATCTCTACGTCTGTTTTGCTTATAAGCGCTTTATCGCCTTCATTTTTTCTTCAGCGCTCACTCGCGACTCAAGCTACTTTGAATCAGCTCAACTCGATGGCAAAGTCAATTTAGAGAAAACGACAACGTTAAAATAAAAATGAAAATAAAAATCAGTAAAGTAAAAAAAAAGTGAAATAAATAAAATAAAAATTTAAAAAAAACAAAACATTTTCCTGCCACATCGGCCTCCTTCCGTCGATAGTGCTTTCTTTCGATTGGCGGGTTGTTGTCGGCCATCTTGAAGGAAAAAAAAGGTCGATCAACGTGCCGCGTCTCGTGTCAACACGGTATAAATCAGATGAGATGGCCGACATTTGTCATCTTTGATCTGAGCGTTGCATTCTGGCGGCTCGAGATAAATGGCCCCTTCGCGACTGCCAACAAATCAGCGCCTCTATTTTGCGATTGACGAGTTGCGAATTGCATTTTTCTTGTCAACGTATTCAGACTCCCTCGCACATCACTGCGTGTGAACTCTGCTCCATCTATGCGTGGCGATGGGAGCAGTGTGCGTGAGAGAGTGAGAGTGAGAGAGAGAGAGAGTGTGTGTGTCTATGTGCTTTGGTTCCTTTTCCTTCTTTGTATCTCCTCCTGAGCTGTGTTTGTACGCAAATAATCAATATATGTTTTGGAATGGATGAAACTTTTTTTTTTTTGACATGTTCTCTGTTTTAAGTCTGTCGCTCATGTGTTGTCAAAGCATTGATCTTTTTTTCTTGAGATCTGCATGAATTTAAATTCTAAATATATGTACATGTAACTGACATGCGTTCGTGTATGAATGCGCATTCATATGCCCTTCCTTTGTCTGTATAATATTAATATTAATATTTTGTCTAGTGGACATGGTTAGTGTCGCGATTTTTATCGGTACAGACAAACAGAATCAGCCGACCGAGGTTCGAACGCCGGCTGAGATTGTCTGTTCCCTTCGCGCTAATACCCATAAGAAAAACAGGAATTCACCCCTCCCCGTTCCACATCTATAATATGTCTCGTCGATGGCTTTCCACTATTGTTGAAAAGTGTAGGTGAATTACACTCCCATGATGACCGTACGTGCCAAGACAGTAGCAACAAAAACCCTTCATCTTGACACGGTACAATCAATTATTAATATCTTTAAGTCCGTAACCCCCAACCAGGTTTCTGAGAGACGTCTTTAATGTTCGCAAAAGAAATGAAAATAGAAACAAAAATTGCCCGGACATATTTTATATTACATCATTCATGAATTTAATACAAATTTAAAAAATCAGCTTTCAGGAAAGATTATACACGATTGATTTCTGTGTCAGTTTACCTATGTTGAGTGATTCTGGATACATCGAAAACATTTTAGAGCATCCGAAATAATAAAAAGAAAAAAAGTCTGGAAACACTGGTTGACCAATTTTACAATCTTTTCTGACTTAATAACAAATTCATGCCGGGAATGCTTCCATCAACATGCTGTCTTCAAATGGTTATTTTAATTTCAGTTCAGCTCATTGACGCACCAACTGACGGCATTAGCGAATTAGTCTTCATTTGGTTTCAAATCTAAATAGTATTACTTATTTCAGTTAAAAATCATTTTATTATTATAAATTAAAGGAATTAAAATATTATTTATTTTAGCAAACATATTACTTATTTTATTACTACAAATTAAATAAAATTAACATATTGCTGATTTCATTTTTTTAAATTGTCCTAAAATATTACTTATTTTGTTAAAATATTACTTATTTTATTATTATAAATTAAATAGATTAAAATATTACTTATTTTATTAAAGAATATAGTGAAATGTAGGGTAGGTGGTCCTGATTGTAATGTTTCACACCCTTCCACACTCGATGTTAAAAAGGGCACACAAATAAAAATAATTTAACAATTTAATTTATTCAAAACAATAACAAGTTATGTATGTAAGTTATGTATTTACATCTGTTTTTCTTTCATGTATTCTCTTATTTCTTAATTTGTGTGCACTGTTTTTAACATCGAGTGTGAGGGTGTGAAACCTTACAATCGGGACCACCTTTCCTACACCGTGTCAAAAATATTACTTATTTTATTACTATAATTTAAATAAATGAAAATATAACTTATTTTATTAAAATAAAGATTTACCTACCCGGAAAGCAAAACACTGAACCATAGTTGAACCATAGTTTTTGATGGTAAAAACGAATAAAAAATCGATAGAATGACAAAAACTTATCAGATCTTCTTATTCAGTTTAAACTGGCTGTCCTATACTGACAAACTGTGCGAAATTGAGGTCGAAACAACGAAAAGAAACGACTAAGAAAGAAGCAATGGTAATTCTCTGTATGTGAAACACCGCTGCAAAATGTTTGTTTAGGTACAGGTCAAATATCCCACGGGCAACTGACGTCACACTTTGTCACTCTATTCTATTCTGTCAGTAACGCTTACATCAATTCCTGATCACTGAACATATTTCATCCCGATTTTCAATGCATTTATTTAGTGTTAAGGGTTAAAGTTATATAAGTCAATTACGGAAGAAACTTGTCATTATCGCGATGGTTTCGCTCTGAAAAAATAGATTACGCCGCTCATATGTTTTGAATTCAACACGGAAAAGGTAACAATCGCCAATTAAAGTTCTTGAAGATAGCAAACAATGCCGATATTAGCCATTACCTAAGTGTAAACATTTGCAGGATTTCCCCCATATATGGATAAAATAACTACGAAAAAACATGGTCGTGTTTAATTAATATTCGCTTAACAGAACGAAAGTCATTGGTAATATGTTAATATTTCAACGTTTCTTTTAATATAAACAAATCATCAGCGGTCCTTGCCTGTTTATGAAATACCAATATTTATTAAGCTTAGCTTAATCTAGCACAAGGACACATGTATAGAGTACTCAGTGAAAATCGAACTCAGTCCATTGGTAATGATCTGCGAAATTAGCTTGCTAACCATTGTTCCAAAAAGTCACTGTTATCCTTCATATATAAACATTAAATTATTAACTAAATCACACACTGCCCATGTTTGATAATCGAATATTGATTAACTAAGAGGATGTTTTCATATTTGCCTTCATACCTTATGTCTTAAAAGTTGCTGATGATTTTATAACCAAACACGAATGTGTGTTTTTGTGCGCGTAGATTTTCTTTAAGCTCTAACATCAAGCTTGTGATGTTATCAAACATGAGATTTTTGTAAGCACTGATCCGGTCGAACAGTCAATTTGGCTACATTTTACATTCAAGATCGAGTTAACTCAATGGAGTTATGGGACCAGTACTTTACTCTTTATGTATGTTCAGTCAGTATTCAACGCACGCACGCCGGTAAGAGTGCGTAAAGTTAGGCGCGCGCGTGTGCGTGTGCGCGTGAGTGTGAGCAAGCGCGCGTTCATATGCGTGTACGTGTGTGTGTGTGTGTGTGTGTGTATACACACGTCCCTATGTTAAACGAAATCCTCGCCGTACTTGTCTGCTATTTCGCGCCAGAGCATAGCTTTTGACGGTGATTAATGGTTTTTCCTCCAGTTTATAATAATGTCTTTGGCGACGCCAGGGCCTTCTGGGAGGGGAACCACATCTGCCACCCGCCGCTGCCACACATTCTAGGCAACACCACCATCTCTTGTCCCCGTCGCAGATTACACATGCAGCGATGGCGGCGTCTATGGTCGTAGCGGCGGAGATGGAGGTGACTTTGCGACTTCATCAAGTATTTAGTAACGAGTCCCCATTAGCGGAACTTGCCACTGGGAGATTGCATATAAATCACTGGAGTACCTTGGAAAATCTTCCGCTCCCATCTCCATTATCGTCGTTAATACGGACAGCATCTCCGCCATTGCTAAAATCAAGACGACCACCACTACCATTCGAATTAGAGCCATCATCTAGACTTCCCCTACCAAACATGACCATCCATCGCCGCTGTCAGCCCACTGACTTCATCAATATAACTATTATCATCATTAATTTCACCATCAAAATCAGCATTGTTACTACCTAAGATCGATAAACTCAAACCTTTTGTTTTTTTTCTCTTCTTGGGCACGACCACTTTTGTGTTTTCCCACTCTGTTCATTATTCCCTATCATTTCTGTTTTCCCCCCTTTCTCTCTCTCTCTCTCTCTCTCTCTCTCTCTCCAGTTACTGTTCTTCATTTGAAAGTTACTTCCGATTTGGAAATCTGATATCAATACCATCTTTACCATTGCAACAAAGGCGACTCTCACCGTCTTAACAATCACCGTTAACTCTCAGCACCACCTATATTACACTTTCAGCATGCCCACTTCTCACACATATATGTTTGTCAACCGCCATTTTCAATTCTCTCCTTTGTCCCAATGCTACTTTATTCTTTCACCTTTGCTTTGTCCGCGGACGACAATTTCCATCTTAATTTATTATTTTATATACAGGTATCCCACGCTTTACACCACTTAAGCTAAAATAGCGTTCCGCGTTTGTTTTGTAGCGAGCCGTTATAGAGGCAGCGCAACCCTCTGCCTCCCTCTT
The DNA here is from genome assembly GCA_006491835.1 of Architeuthis dux. Lineage (NCBI taxonomy): Eukaryota > Metazoa > Mollusca > Cephalopoda > Oegopsida > Architeuthidae > Architeuthis > Architeuthis dux. The sequence continues at coordinate 832,440 of VCCN01004350.1, forward strand.
TTACACCCCAGTCTCCTGTAGCTCCCATAATTCCAAACTCCGATGTCTTAACCTAACATACAATCATCACCATTGTTAGGGTCTTGGAATGCTAAAAGAATGTTCCCGTATAAATTTAGTATAATTGCTTCTTCGCTTTACGCCATTTCGGGTTACCAAAAGTTTTTACAAGAATTCTCTACTATTGGATAGAATCCTGTATTTACTAAGCCTTGTTTAGTCGGGCATAAGGCCACAAGCTGTTTAGAGTGCCTAGTGTTTGTAAGCTGTCAACCATCGAACCTGGTCAGTATTTAGATGGGTGACATCAGGTACTGTTACAAACACTAGGTATAATTATCAGTTTCTGGTCTTGTGTCGAGCTTTGCTTAGTTTGGCACAAGACCAGAAGCTGATAATAAATAAAGAGATAAACACTGGTGCTTTCAGCATAACTTCAATGTAGGCTTTTGTCAAACACCAATCCAAGTCTGGAATTGACTTTGTTTTTCTACCGTAACAAGAACAAAAACAATCCTCACCAAATTTATGGGAGTAAACATTAACATTCACCTACCGTAGTTTGAAATCACGACCAACTGATTAGTAGGCTGATCTCTTAATGACTGAGCTAAATTGACAAGACTTACATATGTACACAAATGTATGTTAAAAATACGCATGGGCTTATTCCATTCTAATAAAAGTTGCAGTAATCATCGGAATAGAAGTAGGAATAGAGTTTTACCCTGCAGAAGCCAGGCTTGTCTTTCCTATTCTCTTATACTTTCTCAGTTTCTTTTATCAATTACTAATCTTCATCCAACATTTTATTTCGGTGAATTATCCATATTTTTTTCTCCGAATCTTTTCTTGTTTCCAAAAAAATCATTTTCACACTTTCTTCCTTAAACCTTCCCTGCTTTCGGGATTCTGTGTGTTCCTTTTAACTTCTCCCTCCTTATTTACTGAGTTTTTCTTAGTTTGGCACAAGCCCACAAATAGCTTACAGTTCCTAAGTTGGTCACCAATCTAAGTACTGATCAGGTCCGTAACTTCAGTGATCAGACGAGAACTAGTGCACAAGGACACAAACTGCCCAAGCGGTCATTCATAGAAGTACTAGCGAATCTATTTACTAAGTTTTGCTCCATATGGCACGAGGCCACCATCTGTCCACAGTGCCTGATGTTTGATATTTATTAAGATGTGCCTAGTCTGGTAGAAGGGCACACGCAACTTTCCCTACCTAGTGTTCCCCAGTGGTCACCTATCTATATTATACCAGGTGACTTGTTCTCAGAACGTCAGTTTTATCAATTCATTCTCGGTATTCCATAATCAGTTTATATCTTTGTGAAAAGTATTCCATTCTTCGATACTATCAATCGACGCGGAAACTGATAAGATATATCATATCGGAACATGGACTGAATGGTGCAAGTCAAACCCTTCTATCGACTACTAAATGTATTCGATATTGATGATAAACCTACAGGCGCACGTACATCAAACGGTGAGCATGTTTATGCGCTGCTGAAAGCAAAGTAAATATATTCACTTGTTTTGCGACCGTAAATCTTGTAACTAGTAAGGGTTTGGATATAAGAGAGAACAGGCGATACTCTCTGTGTAAAACGTCCATCGTCCATCCCGCGTTATCGGGAGTTTTACCCTGAGACGGTCATTATTGTATTACCTTCCTAGTAACATCACACAAATATCTATTAATATCTCCACAATTAAATCTAATATAAATGTGAAAACTCGTGACAGTATATTTATGTGTGTTAGAGAAGAACACATGATGAGGTAAGTAGAAACCTTCTGAAGATGTGCGTTGTGTAAGATATTGAAATTGATGCAAAATTATTCCTATACATTTCCTATAGCCCAAATAAATAGAATTAATGGAATCTCAGTAACGTTAATATAGAACCATTAATAGGCGAGTTAATTGTTTGACTGATAATTAATACAGATTGGCTGATATAAACGGAGAGATGCCAGTCTATTTGTGTGAATCGAAAAATGTTTATCCGGTTTTGTTAATACAGCTAGACGTGTGGATGTTTCGTTTCCTTGTGAGATTCCTTGGTTGGCGAATGTTTCCGTACTCTCCCGACATTAAAATGGATCGAACTCTTCGTAAATATTAATGAGTTGGCCACGGAAGATGAAAAAGTGCGAACAAATATAAGTCTGATGTTGACGCAGGTCACCAATGTAGAACACTGCAATCATTAGCAAAGCAATCGAAAAAGGGACAAGATAACTTTCCGAGATCCGGCAGAAAGGAAGCTGTATCAAGAGAGGCAATCACAGAATGGCGAGGAAAAGAGGAAAGAAAAAAAACAACAACATGGCGGCAGAGATGTTGGTGTTGAGGTCGAAAATTAGCGATAGGAGTGGGGGTGGACAAATTGGGCAGAGGAAACGTGAGAGAAAAGAAGACGAAGGGGGCGAAACAATGAAGATGGAAGAGAAAGGACAAAACAGAATAAGAATAGGACAGGATTAAGTAAAGGGGGAGAAATAAAAGAGAGAAGAATTATTTGGAACAAGGAAAGCTGATGAAGGGGAAAATAAGATATGAATGAAGATACCGGAAAAAAAGGTAAGTTCAAGTGAAGGAAATCAAGTAGGAAAGAAAAAAAAGAATTAAGTACAAAAAACACAAAATCACTCGGAAAACACCGGTTCTCGTCTTATCATTGTTAAACAGCATCGAGCCTGATCAGTACTTAGCTGGGTGACCGATTCGTAACATAAGATACTGTAAGCAGATCGTGGTCTTGTGTGCTATGAAGCAAAGCTTAGTAAATAGACTAATCAATACTTTTAAAGGTGACTGCTCCATCAGCTTGTGGGCTTGTGCATTGGTTCTCATCTGATCATTAAACTTGGGCAGTGTCGGATCTACTAAGTACTTAGAGGGATGACCATTTACAAACACCAGGTAATGTAAGCTACGTGTGCCCTTGTGCCAGACTAAGCAAAGCTTAATCCATAAAGAACAGCAGGCCAAAGGATGAAAAAATCATTTATTTTACACAAGAAATATTTATTTTTTAACATAATCTTCTTCCTTGTCAATAGATCGAGCACTATACTGGGAACATTTAAGATGATAATTCAGCTAATAACTGCGTGTTAGGCCACGGACCTATTGATCCACCCTCGTTGTAAACTCGGTATTTTACAGTACGACCTCGCCGCTTTGTCGATGGCTCTGTCAGTAATATTTTGCTTTCGATTATGAAAAAGAAATCACATGATCACCTCTGCTAAAAATGTCTTCCTGTCTGTCTGATCACATTCATCCATCTTTGTTCATAGCCTTCTACATTAGCTACACCCCTATAGTCATACCTATCTATATCTAATAGTAGTTTATGTCAAAAGCAGAGAGGCAGAGAGGGAAAGAGACAGACAAACAGACAGACACAGAAATGTACAGGCTGAAACAGACATGCAGAGGCAGACAGAGACAGAAAGAGACAGACAAATGCACAAACAGAAACAGACAGAGGTAGGTATGAACAATGGCGGATACATATGTACAAACTGGAAGATGTATTGATTTTCTTTTAAAATTGTGCAAGTAGAACGTGATGGGCGCATGTACAAATACGCATATACGTAGGTAGATGATCATCGATAGATAAAAACATCTGGAGACTGACACCTGAAAACTTTTAGAAAGCAAAACATAGGATGTGCTGTTAATTTATGCTTTCTGCAATATAGTTAGAGGCCAGACGTTTTCACAATGGAATTTTGCTAGCTTCTTATGTCGTCATCATAAACTAAACACCTTTTTCCCTATGTCTCTCAACGAAGACAGTGATTCTTAAGCGGGCATTTCGATAAACGACAGTGACATTTATCTACGACTATGCGGCGATATCCTCGGCAACACCATGGCCATGGGCCTCTCCGACCGCCTGACGCCTATCTGGTCAGAATGCTTTTTGTTTAGCAACAAAGCTTGCATTGTTTTCATTGTCTTTCCAACAAAAACGAGCCCGTAAGGACAAACAAGAAAAGAAGTAACCGCGTTGTTGTTTCAATTTGACGATCGTTGCCTCAATTTTTTTCTTCCTTCAACCATAAATACCTACGAAGACCTGAAGCGAGTTTTATATTGTTGTTGGAGGTGTGTTTCTTTTATATTAGCTTCTGATATTGATTCGTACTAAGCTATTGTTTCTTGAAACAAAGCCGTGTTTAACAAGGACGCTTTTTGTTTTGTTTTCAATCTGTTTACGTGAAATTTCAAGTCAATTCAAGTAACTTCAATAAAAAAGACAATTGAATACTTTAAATTCTCTTGTTAGTGACACAAAACTCAGTCAAGATGACCGAAGATTTTTCTTTAACAATTGAGTGTTATCCTTATTAAGCAGCGCGGAGCCTGTTCAGTAATTAGCTGGGTGACCGATTCGTAAAATAAGATACTGCAAGCAGATCGTGGTCTTGTGTGCTATGAAGCAAAGCTTAGTA
>VCCN01004350.1:867759-884595 GCA_006491835.1 Architeuthis dux
ATTCACATGCAAACTCATAAACACGCACACATTTGTGCTTGTACACACACATTACTCACCTATATATGCATACTCAGATACACGTATACTCACCAGGAAAATATTCACGTGCAATCTGATATATACGCATGCATATATCGTATACACATATGTATATGTAATTATATATACACCTATGTATATGCACACATACCTAGGGAAAACGTATGCAGATGCAAACACACATTCATTGGTATGTTTGTCACTTTTGGTGGCTTTTATTTCTTTAAATTCAGGCGCTAAAATCGGTTCTTGCTGACCTCTACCTCTATCGGGTCTTTGCAACCCTTATGTCTCATCTTACTAATGGTAACAAGGACAGCAATTACACACTTCAATATAACTACGTAGGCTCCCATGTTTACGATGGGCATAAACTCCAAAGGCTTTCAGGAACTTATGCATCCTCTACGCAAAGAAGTTATGACTGAAGACCAACGAGATCACATTTTCTTACACTACTCTGTATTTTCTCTATAAGCATAGTGATAATAGGAATACCTTTTTTTGTTTTAAATCTGGATTAAAGTAATCACGTGGACATTAACATCTGGCTACGTCACCTTCTCAAAATGCTTTCAATGCAGAATTATAGTTGCTGAAAAATAGAAGGAATTGGCATTTTCCGCCTTGAATACGCTTAGTTAAGAACATTTGTAAGCGAACAGACTTGCTTAAAATACTATACAGTTGTATGCTTTAAAAATATTTAGTCATTTTCAAGTGTTGAAGTGAATTTTGCTCTGCACATCTTAGGTGCATGATACTACAGGATCCTCAAAAGCTTTAATTTTATCTGGGGCTTGATGTTATGATTTCACACACACACACACACACACACACACTAGTATATATCACGATTTAGGCAGCTCGTTTAGCAATCGGCTAACACCGGTGACGAGCAAATATAGGTTCCCAATTAAAAATGTCTTGTCATATTCTGTTGGATATAAAGTTATCCATTCTTTGAATTTCATATATATATGTGTGTGTGTGTGTGTGTGTGTGTGTGCGCGCGCGCGCGCGCGAGTGTGTTTTGTATATGCCACGTGACCTGGTTTGTTAAACGTTCAGGCCACTAAAAAAAAAGGATATATGAACACCGTCGAGTCCCCAAGCTTGACGACCACCTAAATGCCTTAGTCAGTCACAGGTACACACACAACCACAATTCTAACTTACAAAAAACACATACATAATTCCATAAAACGACGATGCATCGGGGCCGCGCTCTGGTTATTTCTAACTGGCCATACCGTTAATTAAGATCATACTTAAACAACACAAAATCATAGTCATAGATAATCACATACACACACAAGGTATCGGATAGAATACAGGTCACCCCACACACATACACACACTTTCATCCACATACAAATATACACCAACCCACATACGCATAAAAGCACATACATACCCTTCTAGACGCATACACACTCTGTGTGTGTGTGTGTGTGTGTGGAGGGTTCTCAGGAGACACTAGGATAATGCTGTAGGTAATGAGGTGTGATGGACTAGATTCCTGCTTCCTGATCTTGAATTCAAACGAAATCATTCAATCATCTATCTTTGAGTATGTATTGTTTTAGTGGACGATCCAAGCATAAAACCAGCGCTGATTTTGTGGTTCATTTCGTCTACATTAATAAAAGCAAAATTATGAAGGTAGCAAAAGACCAACTCTTCTACGCTCCATCGCCGGATGGAAGGTAGAGGAAATGTGACAACACACACACACACACATACACACACATACATACTCGCGCAGACACATACGCGAATAGACAGAATGCGACGCTGAGTTGTGGTGGAGGGACACTATAAGTCACGCGGATACATAAAAACCTTTCTCCTGAAGAGAGAAAGAGGTAAGAACAGAAGGAATTAATCTTAGTTTTTAGCAATCTCCATGGGAACAGAGTACCGTGCCGCGATGGCATTGCCGACGATGTCGACAGCGCACGCACTTCTTAAGGCACACGTGATCACGTTTTCAATAGTTCATTAAGTCCTGAAGTAAGACAAGGCGAAACAAAACAGAACATTAGGCAAGAGGCAAAAAAGATTATGAAAGTACTTGCAATAATAATAATAATAATAATAATAATAATAATAATAATAATAATAAACAAGCAAGTCCCTGAAACATGAAATGTTCATAAGAATGACATTAGAAAGAAAATATGAAAAGAATAGCAAGGAAAAAGATCCATGGTTGTGATGATGATGTAATGAATATGCTGATATAGATATTGATAATGTTGGTAACGATAAAGAGAATGGCTAGGATCTCCAAAATGAAAAGCCAAAAATAGGAAGAAATATAACTCAAGCGAGAAACAAAAGGAATTGCAGAGGAGCTGACATAAACATTGCTCTCAAAATCAATAAGCAATAGTAAGTGTAATAGAGTAAATAATGAAAACGATCGGAGAAAGAACACCAATAAACACAACAGAGTAGGAACAGCATAGGGCTGCTATCAATGAACACGTTATGGTTATTGCATGAAAAGAAGGGCGGATGATTTAGGCTTATATTAAAGAAGTTAAAAGGGGAAGGAATGAAAGAAAAGGGGTAAAAATAATTCGGCTGTGTTCACTTTCAATGAGTCTATGCTTAGTGCCTACTGTTTCAGCGATTTCCATTTTCAGCGAGTCTATGTTTAGCGCCGATTGTTTCAGCGAGTCTTCACGTATATACCGACGTATAATACAATATATGTATATGAATACTGGCCATTCATAATAAATCGTCAGCCTTCATAACGATTTTACTTTTGTACGCTATTCCTCACAAGTAATCCAGAATAGTTCTTACCTCTCGATGGTCTACTATATTTTTACCTAGCTAAAGTACCCGTCTACCTCGGGTAAAATAATTAGGGAGTTAAAGAAAAATTCAAAAAAGGACTAAAGCAGTAGCCACCCTTGTAAAAAAGGTTTTCCTTCAATTTTGACCCATTAAAGGGGAAAAGGTTTCCCTCCACTTCTGAACTCTTGAGGGTGAAAACAAGTCTCCTTTCACTATTGACCTCTTAAAGGAGGAAACGTTTCCCTTCACTTTTGACACCTTAAAGAATTATATATAAACATATAAAAGCTGTTGGCTGGATCCCTTTTGGACATGGCCACCTACCGAACACCGGGGATGAACACATGACCTACTTTTTAAAACACTGCTGACAGCTGCTAGAAGCAGCTGTTGGCTGGATACTTCCCTGACGTGGATGCAAAAAAACGCGAATTATTTGTTTCTAAATTCGACCTAAAATGTGTGTTGTAAGTAGATTGAGACGTGCTGAATTCGACTATGGTTTTTATTTTTTGTCTGAGGTGCGTAGTTTTCGAGTTATAGGAGTATAAACATACATACATTATTACTATACATGCATAGAAGCTACGACGTTCAACGATCACACACTTGGCTATTTTCGTGATGGTTCGCCTGCCATTTGGCCCAAGTTCCGAGAAGGTGAGATTAGTGTGCTCTAAATGTTTCCTAAACGTTCACTGTATAGATGTTACTGAGTTTGTTTGGATTAACTTTTCTACTGCAAAATCACGCTGCTGTACCGATCAACGATTAATGCTAACTACACTTCAACCAGTGTACTCAACAGATCACCGAGAAGTCACCAGTGAACTCAACCTGTAACGAAAGAAACAGCATCCTGTGTGATTAGAAGACTAGTCTCACAGTTAATTAAGACTGGAGAAAGTTCGATCCTCACTAGTAGGCCCCACACACACTAAACTAAGCCAATCAATATCATGTGCACCTGGTCTTGGGGGGAATGGCTAGCGAGCTATTTTCCGCAGTTCATTACTACCGTAGTGAGTTTATTCCTAATTGGGTGGTCTACACTTGTGGCTTTTTGTCGTACTAGGCTTAAGCTTCGTAAATATCAATAATCAATTGCAGCGAACGTCGGAAAACGCTATCAAAGGAGAAGAAAGATAAAAGAAAGCCGTGTTGATGCTACGAAAGTTTGGAAGTGTAGAAGACTTTAATTGGGGAACAAGCGAAGAATAAAGGGAGAAAGGGGGAGGAGGAGGAGGAGGAGGAGGAGATGGAAAAGATCACAATTAACTAAGCCAATGAATTAACAAGAACTATAAGTTCAACGATGCGTCTACCATCCGTGGTAGTAGTAGCAGTAGAAGGAAGAGGAAGAGGAAGAGGAAGATGAGGATAGTTCACCCGTAGGTCTGGACCAAGTTTCATATCAATCCAAATTGATATTTAGCATTACTAGTTGTGATAATGGTAGCAGGAGGATGGGGAAGAGGAGTGGGGAGAAAGATGGGGATGGATCAACCAACGGTTTGGACTGAGTTTCATATGAATACAAAATGATGCGACTGAGAAAATTGATGTTTAACACATTAGGGGCCGCCGACCGTCCGAAAACTGTCTAATAGAGATGCGTGGACGCATCTAAAAAAACAAGTGGGAGAAAGACAAGAGTACATATATTTACGATTGAACTGTGTCAAGGTTGACTATGATAGTAATAGCCTTTGCTGCTATTGATTGGGGCAGACAAGGTAGTCGTGGAAGAATGGTTTTCCCAAGTGCTTCACCATTCGCCTTTTCCTTCTTCAACCATTGTGGCATGCCAGAGACGACATATGTTTTACGATATTTTATTGCCGATGGGATAAAGCCCAACGAGAATTGGATTAGCATCTTGCTCGAGGGCATTAGCGCGTTTTTCGTGCCGATAATCCTAACACTACACTGCAACTTCATATATATATATATATATGAAATCAAAGCATGGATACTTTTATATCCGACAGAATATGATAATTATAATGACATCTATTCGTTTCTTTATTCACATTTACGATTTAGGCCGCTCGTTTGGCAGTCGCTCACACAGGCACCGGACAAATATAGGCTCTCAACTAATAAATGTCATTATATATATATCATTTGAAAATCTACTTTGATAGTCAAACAGGGTTTAAACTTTGTATGAGCTTTTTTGAACAAATTTTAATCATATATATCGTACATTATATAATGAAAACTTTAAATCAAAATTTACCTAATAACTACATGTGTGTGTGTGAGTGAGAGAAAGAAAGCTAAAGAGAGATAACTTAATAACAATTCAGCTGCAGTCATCCGTAACTCTAGATGTAAAAGAAAAAGATGAAAGTAAATCAAAGAAATAGAGAGTAAAAACAAAGAGAAAAACGCAATGAAAAGAGAGAACACGGAGGAGGAGGAGGAGGAGCAGGGGGAGGGGGAGGAAAAAAGGTAAAAAGCAAAAGAAATGCACGAATGAGAAAAATAGAAGAAAAGGATAGGGAAGGAAGAGGGAGAAAAAGAATTGTTAGAGGATAGAGGAAGAGGCAAATGTGGGTGGAGAAGAAAGAGAAGCAGGACATATAAAAATGATAAACCTCATAATAATAATACTAATAATAACTAATGTCTGGTTAGTCACTCAATAGAAACCGTCACGTGACCAACGACTTTTGGCAGCACGCCGTGTCGCGGGTGATCAATTAAAATAATGGGAAAATGGGTGTTTAATGAATGAGTTACTTCTTTCGCTTTTTGTTGGGCAGTGATTATTAAAAAAAAGTTTGAATTTACAAAAAAAAAACAAAAAAAAACAAAACAAAACAAGCGTGAATATTACCGGACACAAACTAAGGGATCAATTTAGCATAAACTTACATTGCAAATTGAAACCCCCACTAAAACTCACTTTAGATGGAGAATTTTGAAAATAAGGAGTAAATGTTTAAATTTTCAGCTCTCTAGCTCCTTTCGTGCGGCCTGTACTCGTGATACACACATACATAGCCAGCCAGACAGACCGACTTAAAAACTGAAGAAACCTATGTTGACAGTTTTGGTTGACGGTTTCTAATAATAATAGCGACAATAAAATAAAAAGAAAATAGCAACAACAGCAGTGATGCTTCTACTGCTGCTAATAATACCATTAATAATAACAGCACTAATAATACTGACAACCTAATAACAACAACAAATGATGGTGATGAGCAAAACCAAAGAAAACAAAATCAAAACATGGGAGAATGGTTTCCCGGAACACGTAATTAGTTGTCGGACGAAGGAAAGCTTCAAAGAATTGTGATCTTTTGGGGTGGGTAAATTACATAGCGTCGCTGGATTGCAGAAATTCCTGTATGCGTGACTCTGGGATTGATTGAGCCGTCGTAATTGTTCGAATCTATCAAGGAATGGGCGGTGCCTTTCAGTCAGGACGGGCGAGGGGAATAGGAGAGGAAGGTAAAAAGACAGCCAACTTGAACAAATGAATTTTTAAATGAAGGTGACTAGCTAAGAGATAACAACAGAAGAATATGTTTACACCCAGACACATGTTTATTTAATACGCTTAGTTTGGTCTATCGTGAAGCTTCATAGTAAGGATCAAACACTACACAAGAAAATGGTCTGCAAGACTTAGCTTACTAAGTATCAAGAACATAAATATCCCATTTGTTTTGAAAAGGGGGGCTCTACAACCAATGCGACCTCCCGATAGTCACCTATGAAGCTGCAATATGGAACCTAACCAAAAGATTGGCTCTCAAACTAAGAGCCATGCAATATACACAGGAGAGGATCATGCTTAACATCCCATGGAGAGACCACAAGACAGCACTGTATATTAGAGAAAAGTCAGAGATAGCATCGAATCCATTTGATTTTTCTAATGGATTCTGTGCTATCTCTGACTTTTCTCTAATATACAGGCCATGTTGGAAGAATTTCAACTGGACATCACGACCCAAAACTTGGATCCCCAGAGATAATATGCGAAATGGTGGCCGGCAGAAAATAAGATGGCGTGACGATTTAGACATGTTCACGAGATATTGACGACGCGACGCCCGTGATAGAGAGATCTAACGAATCTCGGGAGAGGTCGATGTATGACTCAACGGGAGGCGCCTTAGGCGTAGCTTAGTTTGGCGCAAGGTCACAGGAGTGAGACAGCCAACGCGGATTCTACGTTTATTGCAGAAGCGCCGATGGCCGGCTAGACCCACATGAGAGAGAATAGAAAGCCCTTCGGCCTGCTCCATGACGCTTTAAGGTGGAGCGCGGCGTGTGCACTATCGTTCCTACCCACAGAACTACGGGTTCACGTGCCATGGCCCAGCAAAATAGGATGACGGTAGTAAGGTCCAAATTCAGTCATTGATGCACTTAATAGAGACAGCTTTATCAAATATCAATTATTAATTGAATTCTGTAGATTTTAAAATGTTGGGTGTATCATGTGTTAATATTATTTCTGATTTTTCTTAGTAAAAGTTTTAACAACTGAAAACATTTTGAAACACAAATATTTCCGGTTTGTATATTGGAAGAAAATTTGAAATTTGAATTAACTTTTATACTTGATTTAAATAGATTCTGGTTATGGGTGTGTATCTCGTAAAAATAGACTAGGCACTAAGATCTTCTGTCAACGGTGTTTCCAGCTTCTAAATCTATTTTGACCCATGTAAATTTGAAAATATATGTAAATGACTGCATATTTCAGAAATGTTTTATATACAATTGTGTATCTCGATAATATATACATAAACGATAAACATAGATTTGCATTCACAATCGTGTGCACCAACATCCGGCTGAGATAGTTACGTATTTCCAACCGATCCCTGAGGTCGGTGTTCAAGCCCAAGTAAAAGTCAAGATTTCCAATGTTTGATTTGTAGGCAGACTGTCCCAACTTGAAAGATAAGCGTCACACAATCTTCCGCCTGTATAGCCCCCTAATCTGGCCTTGTACCATGATAAGCTAAGCTTAGTAAATATCGTTACGTATTTCCCATCGGTGCCAGAGGTCGGCTTTCGAGCCTAGGTAAAAGCCAGGATTCTTGATATTAATTTTCAGTTTTGAAAAAAAAGATCTTTCTCCCAACAAGCTATCCCCGTTTATTGAATAAAGGGTTTGGTTCGAAATTCCCAGAAGGTTACTGAATATGCGAGACATCTGAAGGAGGCTAGAAGGTACAACGGACGAAACGCTGTGACTATAAACACCAAGATGAAGATACAAGTTCAAATAGGGCGAGGTATAGTACTGACTGTAGTAAAGTTGAAAACATTTATATAGCCATCTTTTTCAGGGATTTTTTCGTAAGCATTCTTACATTTTTCAGAATTATCCTAGTCTTTCTTTTTTTTCCTTTTCTTTTATACACAACATATCTTCGCTCAATTATATTTTAAAATGTTTTTTCGTATTCTGATTATGGACGCATTTATGTCGTCGTTCTGGTTAGATTTGATATCTAACAAGAACGAAGACATCATCAGAATACGAAAAAAAACGTTTTATAATATTTTTTGTAGCATAAGGGTGCATGTTTTTCTTGTAGATAGCAAAAAAAAGTCCTGTATTTTTTTTGCGTTCTGTTCGAAAAAGAAAATGTATATATTATCTTACGAGAAATATAAGTATACAGTTATAACATCTACGTGTAGTTTGAAAAAAAAAATATACATGCTCATATATCACATATGAGCGTTGTTTTTTTTAAAAAGTTTGTTTTAACAAAAAATGTATATTCTATTTGAATAGAAACACATATATTCCTACGAGCGCACGTTTGTGCTGTAGGGCGTTAATTGAATGCGCGTGAAGAGATGGCTGGGGATAACTAGCGCCAAAGAAAGAGTGGGTGGGTTTCGAGGGCGTGACTGAAATATAAGGGACGTTTAAGGTTCGGGTTTCAGATTGGATTGGGGGTGGGGATCATGCATGAAAGAGGTGCGAAAGACGTGCAGTTTGTAAGAGAAAAAAAGGAGCGGGCTTCGTCCAGGCATTTTCTGTGCTAGAAATTTAAGACAACACATAGAACGAATAAATGAATAAAATAAAATAAGAAGCTGGCTATGAACTTCATTTTCGTTGATAATTCTTTTCCCCCTGATATTGGTATTTAGGTTTATTTACAACTGTCATCATATATATAAACTAATTGATATGTTTAAGTATTGTCGAACTCCAGGACAAAAGTCAGAATTGACTTTACTTTCCCATGTAAATAGAAGAAGAAGAACAATCCTCACCAAAAATAGGGGAGTAAACCGATATGTAAAATCTTCATTCCTCTACCGTGATTTGAACTCACGACTTAGTGTTTGCTAGTTTGGTGTGTTACCACCTGCGATAAACTTACAAGTCTTACATACCTCCCGAATTTATGGTAGAGTTGCGCAAGTAGAAGAGTTTGACTCTGGAACAGCCAGGCGTGTTCCACATCTACTCATATCGCTCTCTCCCATAAAAAAGACATTTGTTATGTCGGAGATAGACGTTATTTATATATAAGTGGCCGAGCATGATAAGTGCCCAACGCACCATTTTTGAAAAGTTAATATATGTGTGTGTTGGACAGGAAAACTTTAACAAAATTATAATAACAATAAATTACAACTATTTACAGGAAAGCCTAGTATTGTCCGCAAGATTCATTCCAAGTAATGTGCGTGTGGTAGGGGAGGGGATGCGTGTAATAGCCTGTCACATTTTCTTACTAACATTTAGTAGAAAACTGAGATGCCAATCCTTTTATGCATAACTGATAGCATTTTATGCATTATTAAATATCATCTTAATGTTTTTTTAAACAAATAAAAAAAAATATAAACAGTAACCAAAAAATATTGAAAGGTATCAAAACTTTTCACGTATTTTAGTGAAATAATTAGATTTGACAGAATATACGTTTTATTATTGTTCCATGTAACTCATTATTGTTCCATGTAACTCATTATTGTTCCATGTAACTCATCACGCCGTCAATACTGACCTTCTCGTCCTCTTCTACTCCAGAAGCAACTGCTTTAAAGTCCTCCACTGCTTTCAAAAATCACTTGATTTTAAGATAGTTAAGATACTGTCTCGCTAAGTGAAGTACGGACTGTGTGCCGTACAAAGCACCAGCCTGCAGTAGCCAGTGTCAGAACAGTTCTTTTGCGGACCACTAATAGCATGTGCTAGTATGGCAGGCGGTACCAGCCTTTTCTGTACAGACATTGTTTTAATAGTGCTTTAATATTCAAATGTATGATTGTGTTTTAATACTCAAATTTATGATTGAAAGTACTTTATAAAGTGTATATTTCTATTGCCATTTCCTGGTAGTGGTGTGAATGTTCATCTATCAGGTCATACTATAAGTAATGTCCGAATTTAGGGTTAGAATACTTTCAGAAAGTCATGTTTAATTCAAATCTATTCATTAACATGGGTTCCGTTATTATCAATAACGTATTCCCAACGATTCACAAGCTTCATAATACCGCTTTTATGAAAGTATTTGAGTTTGGAGGAAAAGAATGTATAGGGGGTAGTTTCAACCTGTTCATGTGTTTTAAGAACTAGTCCATCAAGATGTTTCTGTTAACTCCGGAAAAGGTGACAATAAGATGGAGCAGAATCTGGAGAATAAGGAGAGTGTGCAATTCTTTCAAAGCGGAAGTCTTCAATCTTTTCAGATGTGCTTTTTGCTGTATGGGACCGTCCATTATCATGAAGGAAAAACGCACCTTAGCGATTGATCAAACTATGCCCCTTTCCCTTCAAAACAGTATTGTTGTATAGTGGGGTGAATGTCCTGGACTTCATTATAAAGGAAACTCGAAGACTTGCTTATAAAAATATCTGGACATATTTTTATTACACAGCAGACATCTTTGTCGTCCGGAGAGTGAAGAGTGGGAGAGAGATAAGGAGAACTGCCAGTCTGTCCTCAACAGGGACAGCGGTCTTCTGCCTTTCGGCTCCGATGATGTCTGTCTCTTCCTTGAGTGTCGAGATTTCTGTCCGCCCCCGCTCTCGGTTCGGGTCTGCTTTATAGTTTCTCTAACGCCTACGCGGTGTCAATCACCGGTCCCCATTTCCTGTTTTGGAAACTGACGCAATATACCTATTTCCTAAGGTGACCAGGGTCACTTACATTTCCGCACAGGTGTCTGACCTCGGGATAACCTTTAGATATCATAACAGTACTTGAAAGCTCTAACTCTTGACAATAGATGTTTACTGTATTCGGAACATTGACCGGGAGAAACTCAAAGTGGACCACACCAACACAATCCCGCCAAACACTTACCAAAACTTTCCTTTGATGGAGGTCCATTTTGGATTGTGCTTTAGCGTGTTCGCCTCTATTAAGCCATTACTTACGTCACTTTATATTCTTGCAAAATATTCCTTTTCCCTCACCAGTCACTATTTGCCCAAATATCGAGTGTGCAGATGTCTACTGTTGCTTTAAGGTTGGCCTTTGTCAAATCATGGGAGACCCATTTTACAAGTTTAGACATTTCCCCAAGTGGTTGCAGATCATGGTGAACCATTGAATGGCTTGCATTCAGTTTTTGTACTATTTCTTCAACTGTAACAGCAGTATTTCTATCGAGTTCCAACAAAGGCAGGTAATTGTTAAAATCATCAGGACGACCTTTTCTTGTCTCATCACTTAAACTGAAGTCACATTTTTTAAGCATTTTAAACCATCTTCTTCAATTTCTTTCATTTAAAGAATCCAACCCACACACGGCCATGAATATTTTTGGTTACTTCTGCAGCATTATTGCCTCTTGTAAACTCATAAAGCATTGCATGTCTTATGTGCTTCGTTGACACCGAAACTTACTCGTTTAAAACTGCACGAATACATACGATCATGTATCGTTATCATTTAGGCATTTTATTAAAGCGGAAATATCATTCGATCTATCGCTATCAGATTTCGGACATCATTTGTGGGATGACCTGCTTTTTAAGGAATAACAGTATTAGATAATAAATATAATTTGGCGAGATTCTTGTTTGTGGTCCTTTTTATATCTTCCAATCATGTTACATTTCAGTATTCAACTGAACTCTGCCTACATTATGATTCCGTCCACCAGAGAGAAAAAGATACTTCATCATTGGAGTGTTAAGAATAAAGTTTTACCATTAACCTTTTCCACTCCTCATTTCTGCATTACCTTTACTTATTCTAATGTTTAATAAAATATATAAGAATTTATAAAGGTTAATGATTTTACTGAGAGCAATCAGATGCCGGGAAAGCTTAGGTGTGTATGTGCGCTAACGTATTCGCTGTAAACACATGCCAATATATATCTATCTATGCTAAGTAAACAAAGAAAATACAGAGGAAACTGTTTATTGTGATCACTTTTAGGCAGCGTCATTTAGACAACAATAACCGGCCGATAACTTTAGGCGGAGGATATATAAAGGAAACCTCTTATTGTGAACACTTTAAATAAAGTGTTTGGAACCGACTGATGTTGATAATAACCGGCTGATAACATTAGCCGTGATTATAATAAGCGGCTCCCTCTGTAATAATTATCTCAGAGCAACACACACGTGAAAAGATATTTTCTGGAACTAAGCCCTATAAAAAAAGGAAAGTGCTGGAGTAGATATGAAAGAACATAAAATTAAAGAAAAAATATTTCTTTAAAAAAAAAGTCCGCAAGAAAGAAAACCTGAGAATTTTAAGGAAAAAATGAACTAACATGTAGATAGGCAAATAAAAACTATCACATATCACAATGGAAAGTATGATAGCAAAATATGAGGAAAAGAAAAAGATGAACCTAAGACATCCAAAGAAAATTGTAGGTGACAAAATGTGAGATTCCTGAGATATGGAGACGTAGATCCGATGCCAGAATGAGATGTTTACAGAGATAACACGCAATCCTTTTCTCACTTCTTAATCCTCAACTCCCCAAAATGTCGCGAAAAATTCTTAGAATAAGAAGCGAAACCAAGAAAATATTACATACAATGCTCAAACCTAAATTAAAAACAAAAATAAAAGCTGATTGAAAATATCAAAAAACAAAAAAAAAAGAAAAGTAAAAGTAACAAAATTACATAAATGAAAAAAAAATCATTAATGGGAAAACCCAGACAATAAGATACAAAATGGCGGCAAAGAAAATTCATGAAAAAGAACAAAAAAATGTCGGTAAATTATCTCCCCTTCCCTCTTCTCGCAATCATCCGTGTCACGCCTGGTCCTTCTCTCACTACTGCTCTTTTACCTCTTCTCTCTTCTTTTTTTTTTGCTTCAACACTTCACATCTTATCAACATACTTTGCCTTATTCTTTCCATACACTCCCCATCCAAAAATGAAATATAATTTCATAGCAATGGAGGGGTGAGGTGTTAGTTTGGCGACACGAAGGCTTACAAATTTCTATTGCAGGGGGACCCCAATATAAGTCATTGTTTCTTTCCTGAAGACGACCGTCCAAAAAGCGTTTTCATCTCTAAGAATTCATCTAATTAGCAGGACATGGAGCCGCAAGGAATCGTTTACCCGAATCATTAGAGCAGGTAAGGGCATTGTAGAAACAAGGCATCACTATAGATGAGAAACATCAGGGAGATATGCAACAATAACAACAAGGAGATAGTTGCATATCTATAGCTAGTAAATTTTACAAGTGTAGGAATGAGGTGACAGCTCGCTGAGAATCTGTCCGCTGCCTACGTACTCAGCAGATATAATAGAAACGACTAGATTCAAACGAAATCTACACCACAAGAAGAACCACTCACGAAATGTGTTGATTCCAATATTCCTGCAAGATAGGATTATGTTTTTATTTAGACTACATCGAAGCTATATTGTTGCAGATTTCTTCGCTTAGGTGGTCATGTTTTTCCACAAGTCGAGTGCTACAGCTCTTCAGCTCATGATTAAACCATATACGATATGAATCTCTTATATGTGTGTGAGTGGTTATTTCATTATCAGTGAGTGTATTAAAAGATTCCACTGTTCATTAAAATGTTCCAGTCTTTCATGAATTTTAAATCAAAGGCTGATATCGTAGCCTTAAACATGTTATGATTTCGTAAATGAATTTGTATTTAAACACTCTCCGCCCCAACCCATACACAAACACATACGCATACGCAGATTAAACAATTCTCAAGATTCTATCAATATGTTCCCAGATAAAAGAAAACTATAGAAAAACAGTTTCAAATAACATCAAACAATCCCTTCATATTTTAAAATTTGAAACCGTGAACAATAAAGTGATTATGTATAGATCTGTATCTTTTGTCTATCCAGTGGTTGACATGCCAGAGTCAATCAATTTTTAGACGAATGATAACCTCTTAAAAAAAAATATAAAAATGAAAGAATTTAAACGAGAGAACACAGTGATGAAGTGACTCAATGTTATTTTATAAGAAGTGAATATGTGGGAAATTCTTTTATTTTCTATCAAACTAACCATGCTCCCTTTCAAAATCACCCTGAGGCCAATTAAGAATTTTTGCAGATTTATCTTACAACTGATATTATCTCTCCAACTTAAACGATACATAACTGGCGCTAATACACAGATATGTGAAGAAAGGTGATCATATCTTGACTGTTTGTTTATATATCAATCCTTTGAACTAATAAAGCACACACACATGTGGGCATAAGTGTTATATTCATTTGTTACTGCGTAACTTAACACCATGAACCCTGTGACTTATTACATCAAATAATCTGATCCAACCACTGGTCCGACTGTGGTACCATGGTGGATGGACTATAACACTCGGAACGCTATAATGTAACAAAGAAAAAAAAGGCAATATTTTGTTACTAATCGCCATAAATAATTTCCTTTCATCACTATTTAAATTGACATATACCAAACCAGAATAAAAGCTAGTACCCTTAAACTGTATTCGCTTTGAAATCAGCCATTTATCGACACGAACGACCTTGAGATCTACACATTCAAGTGCAATGCTAAGGTGATTTTATCCCGAAGGAAGCAACGAACTTGTTAGTAGAAACATCTTTGGCGTCCAAGGGTAGCATACACATTTAGACATTATCTTACACTCAACATAGTTGATCATTGGTGGTGTGAATATCCAATGTACTAGCAACGATGACTGGAATGAAAAAGCTACTAAAAACGTCCTACGTTCGTTTTCAAGAAGAACATTTTCTTTAGTCAAATTCAGGGACCTTAAAAGGATTCAAGAGGAACTTAAAATAAATATGACAAAACATTTCTTTCCGAAATTTCTCGTATAAAATATCGTTTAGCTCCCAAAAGATTTTAGGATGCTTTTATGGGTAGACAAACTCCTAAATCTCATTTTTATTTAATTTTTTATTCATAGTTTTTCTTCTAATATTAAAACTTTTATAAGTCATATATTGATCGGGATCAAATTCCTAAAGTTAAGAAACACTTTATATTCTACATCAAATAGTTGGGGAGGGAAATGGTCAAACTGTGTCCATTAAGAATAACATGTTTTCGATAAAAATCAGTTTTCTTGGAATTTGAATGGTAGCTTTAATAGAGGAGTTGCTGCACTTGGATCATGAAAGAAAAATGGTAGAACCAAAAGAGGGAGATTTTTCTAAGACAGAAGTTTTCGGGGAATGGAAATCTACCACACATTACCTTCATCTGCAAAATGGATTTGGTAAGATTTCCTCTAAATTCAACGAGACATCAACAATGAGAGACGTTGTTGTCACTTACCTAGAAAAAGAGAGAAAAGACAAATTAGAACAATGACATAAATTCAATGCATTAAGATAACAGTTTATAAGTTATTGATATTTAGTGAACATAACCTAGCACTGCACAGATGGAAATGAGTGAGGGAGATTTTGTTACGCCGATCTTCCAACTGTGCAAGACCTGCCTGCTCAGAAAATCGGCAATAAATCAAAAGATCTTACCTAAGGAAGGTGGACTAAAGAGATACCGACATAGAACTCAGTAATATTGACAAAATAGAATGTTCCAGAATGATGAAATCGAATTTTAGAGACAGGTAAATGGAGAAACAATGGAATAAAAAAGACAAATGGATGAGACAATTATGAAGCAGGTTATCGGGTGCTGAAGTTAACACACGCGCACACATAGCAGGTATGATTGGTCCACCTAAAAGAGGTATCTCTTGGGATCGAAGACGGACGTGAGCAATAAACATATAGGGTGTCACAGAAGTAACTCCTGATCTGTCCCAAAATTAATGCCAGTTCTAAGGGAAGCAACTATTAAATTATTATTAAATTACTATTAAAAGCAATTATTAAATATTTGCTTCCTTTAGATAGAACTGGCGTTAATTTTGGGACAAATTATGCGTTACATATGGGACACCCTGTGTATACTTTAATACTCAGACTAATACGAATTCTGTTAACAGCATGTAATAACTGGATATAGAACGGGCGTATACATCCCAAACAAAGACTAAGTTCAGAGACAGAATGGAGTGAATACTATTCTCATCTTAAAGAGAGACAATGGCGGAAAGAAGCGTAACTTGTCACAATATGATTTTTGACTCAACGTCTCCAATGAACAATACATGATTATTTTCGGACAATTTGATTTTATCTTCTTTAGTCGTGGATCAATTATGACGACGAAATAATAAATACATTAGTCGTAAATTCTGAGCATGTGTTTTTAGATGTACTTAACCACAAATAATAACCCTCACTGAAATGACTGACTTATTTTTCTTTTTGATTTTTGTTTCATGACCTCAGGTTACCACAAGTCTATTTGCAGAAGTAGTGGCATAGAATCGCTAAAAATCATTTTCCCTAATGTTAGATAAAACGAGGCATTCCACGCTCATTTGGAGACAGACTTGTGCGATGATGATGATGATGATGATGATATATTATTATCATCCTGATGTCTGATTTCATTCATTGCCAACCGAGTTTCAACCAGA
>VCCN01004350.1:945213-955854 GCA_006491835.1 Architeuthis dux
CTAAAAAGAAAACAGGTCTGATTCAATTTTGAAACCTAAAATGGAAATAGCCAACTGATAAGAGCAACCTCTTCATTTAGTCTTATTTTATTACTTATTAAAGATATACAATGCATTTGTGCGTTATATAAAAAAAGAATCTGACTTGAGATTTCTTCATGGATGCTGCTTCATTCACCGTTAATAAACGGGGCTATAATTCGCATTAAGGCTGACCATAAAAAATATCAAGACCTACATCTTAGGATTTGATTCATACAGACTTTACCAAAAAACAGGTTTTAATGTCGAATACAATTTAACGAATCAATTATCGATCAAAATCTACGGTAAAATGTAAAACAGAAACAAAGAGGAATCTATGCGTGATGGTTAAGCTTTATGTGCGTCTGCTAGTAAGGTTTTAGAGATGAAGGGAAAAAGAGGTATTTTATCATAATGTACGTAGCCTACTGATGAAAATTTATTTTATATAACAAATATTGATTTTTCAACATAATATCCCCCCTTGCCAATGCACTTAATTTAGTAGTAAATATAAATCACCTAGATCGAACATTATACAGTGGAAATTTAAGCTAAACAAATCAGCCACCTACGTGCCAGGCTACGGACTTATTGATAAACTCTCGTAGATGGGGTGCTATCTATTTGTAACGATCGGCAGCTTCTTTCAGGGTGAATGCCTTATCCTTACAACGAATAAATATTAATAAAAACAGAATTATGTATAATAATATTTTAGAGTGTGTGCATATTTAATTTCATAAATGTTTCAATATAGTATTCAAACTTATTTCCTCGTCTTTGTTTTATCACAAAGTTTCATCCGGGCTTCCTGGGGTGTAGTGTCGAATCTTGCTCTAAACGGGAATAGTGCTTCCCCTCTCTTACACTTCACATTCGCCACAGTGAAACTCTTCGTCAAAAGATTTCAGACTAGAACATAATATATATTCTTACAATGAATGAATTTAATGCAAAGAGTATTAAGTTTAATGATCTTTGAGAGTGTCTTAACATCTATATAACGCATAACCCTTCTACATAATCTCATATAAAGCCCATACACTATTATGGAGCACGGTACACAAACATAAATAACTCAGTCAAGTCGATAAATGATACTTCCCAAGTTACACAACAGAACTACAACACACATTTGAAAGAAAGACAAAAATACCACAAGCAAAAATTAACCTAAAAAAAGAAAGAAGCCGGGAGAACTGCAATAAAGACGAAGATAAAATTATTAAAAAAAACAACCAAAACGACCGCCATTGACGCCATTTCTTGCTTGAAAACGTGACTGTCTTTTGGTATCGACATACAGTTCGAGAACTCGGGAAAAAAAGAGATTTAAAACAAAATTCTTTTTCTTTTATTTAATTTCTGGAGACGAAAATAATTTTTTGCCTCAGGTTCCGAATCAGCACATCAAAATGGTGAATGCTATTTTTCGATTTTATTTTATCAATTCTATTATATGAAGTTCGCTTTTGTGTATGCCTGTGCTCATTTTTCTGTGTATCTGTATTTGGACTAACCTTTGCACGTATCTATTAAGTTATTTAGTAAATAATATCGTATTTTAAATATGCAAATCTGTAACCAACTAAGCGGTGGGATACCGACGGTTCTGTCTCCGCCCCCTCGGGCTGGGCTCAGAACAGCACCTCCCCATTTCAACGGAACGTCGTATACTGCCCTGATGGCTTTGCGGTGCCGGCTGGGAACCTTTGCCTCTACCCACACATATGCGTGTGGAGCTCTACATTAAACATGGAGAGAAAAATAAATACCAGACTTGTTCTTGTCTTCGAGTAAGACGGGGGAAAAGTGAAGTAGTTTGGTTCAGTACCAGGGAATTCCAACTTTCGGTGGCACCTCCCAGTTACAAGAGAAAAAGAAGATCGTGGGTCAACCTGACGCCTTTGCAACTGAAGTCTGGGACTGATCAATTTTAGCCTCTACTCACATGTACTCATATTGGGCCCCACATTAAACGCGACTCATTTGCCCTCATAGAGAGGAACATAAATACCAACAGCTCTTCTATCAGGCTGTGCGTCGTTTATAGTTTATGTATGGAAGTCTTAAATGAATGCCAAGTCCCCCTCTGCATTTTGTATGAATTCCCATGACTCGAAATTTGGGCCCTGTGTTCGTTAAAAATCTAGACAGTTATAAGAGATGCGTACACATTATTAAAGGCAATAAATCCTTGTATATAAATTGATAATTACTTTCTTCGACGAGATGTGCGTTTATCCAGCCATCTGTTAAATAGGAGTATCCGGTGTTAGCACTAAAAATAATTACTAATTTTCTCTGTTGGAGATTCCTGACCAAGAATAAAGCAGACGACAATCAACTACATGGTCTGCTTTTTAGCGATATTGATATTAAAATGCAGTCCGTAAACAACCATTTTCTTGACGGTTCAATCTTTTCAAAAGTACAGAATTTTTTGAGCTGTACGTTTACTGGACTATGTCTAAATCACTTTGGTTTAAAATCACATTTTTCTCCACCATTTTGTCGAATGGTGGGTCATTCGCTAAGGAAGAATTGATACAATTTTGGGGTGTATCCAAGTCCAGAATCCCTCCAAAAATCGGAAAGAATCCCTGGATCCACCCCAGAGTTTCATCAATACTTCCTTAGCCCATGGCCAACCATTCGATAAAATGTCATTGAAATTCATTGAGGAACTTTTCGAGATATTGTTGGAACAAAAGTGATTTTAGACAAAACTGATATTTGCTGTGATGTAGACGAACGTGCCGTACCCCGTTCACTGTTACCTTGGATATCGCAACATACAGCACAACAAAATAAGCGCGTTCTGCTCAGTACCGTAAGGCAGAAACTGAGTCTAGCGTGTTGCCGTAATTATTTATATTGCCTTAAATAAAACCGTGCAATTGGCGCACATGTACGTCAGAGACAACATGATGCATGTGAAGCCGAAATCAATGTCGAAATATATACTTTCCCTTACCCTTTCTTAGTAAACCCGTTATTGCTTTGAGATTTCAATAAACTAGATTGTGTGTAAGGCGCACTACTATCAGAACCGACGCTTGAATCATTGTTCATTAAACCCAATAAGGTAGTTTAATATGACCAGTCCTAACAGTTAGCAAAACTACTGAATGGGTTGAACTGAAATGTGTTAGACACACACACGATTTTTGATTTCAAGAATTAAGAGAAATCAGATGGCTGGACCAACAGTTGATATCCAGTGTATATATGAAAACATATTATTGGATTTATCAACATTTCTTTCACTTTTTTTTAATGTTTTTGTCCCGAAATAGCGTCAAGATGTGTTTGAATCTTAATATTAACCGTTTTTCAGAAATTCCCGTGTCAAAGTTGCATGTCAACAATGTGTTTATTTGTCTCTGTATGTTGTTTACTTCAAAAGTTATGCGATTTTCTATTGTTTCGGTGTCCGGTTTCGGGTTCGCACAAGGGGTAATATAGGGTTAAAATGAACTTCATGGGACATCATTTCATTGGTAGAATAATAAAATACACCCTTTAAGGATTAAGAAAAAACAGATTACAGGACAAACAGTTGATATCCAGTGTATATATGAAAACAGGGACGACTGAAGCCGTAGCCAGTGTAAGGACACTAGTTATTTATTTTAATAGATTTTCATAAAGACAAGGGTCGAACTCATTACTAACGACTCTGCAATAAGGCGAGAGATATTTATATTTACTATTATTACTTAATAAGTAACATTCTGAACTTGAAACGCTTCAAGTACTAGGGTTTGAAAGTCTGTGTACCAACAGTACCCGCCGATGCTATAGTCTTGAAAATAAACTTTCAAAATACGGCTTTAATCCAAACCTAAGTGACCAGAATTTGTTTTTCTATAAAAACATTCATTATCATGCAAATTAGGGAATAGAGTAAAAGTTAATTTGTGTGGGTTGGTTCGGACTAATTTCTACGTTTTGGGACAAATTCGTCCGAACAAACCCACATGCAAAACACCTTGTCTAACAAAATTTAGAGAATAAAAAGGTTCCATTGTATGTTGTTTGTTCGGACTAATATTTTTGTGTTTGTTGTTTTGTTTTTTCACAACGTCTCGGTTGTGTATCCTCCGGCCTTCCTCGGGTGTCAGTTGTGTTTTGAAATGTGTGTCCAATCTTGTTCCCAGGTAGCATGCGCATCAACTCTAATACACGTTGGAAGGCACACAGACGAAACGTTGTGAAAAACAAACAACGAAGACGAAGAAATTACTCCTATCAAACCACATACCACGATTAAAATACCCTGTCTCACAAAATTCAGGGAAAAAGGGTTATTAAAATAAAATTCAGAATATGAAGACAGGTCTCTAGTCAGATCCGATCTCCCTCTAGAAACATTGGAGACAGAAATTACAACTACTGGTGTCTCGGTTAGGGTTGCCATTGAGAAATAGCTTACAATGAACTGCTAGACGGAGTTTATTTGCTATGAAATTAGTGTGTAAATAGGGAAATGTGTTAATGAAGCGAGTAGATTGATATCAATTTAGATGCAGAGCCTTAAAGCTTGCGGTGCACAAACAGATGAATAATAAAAAAAAAACTGTTAATAATAAAAGATTAATAATAATAATTTACTGTAAATCTTCTTACAATTGATTTTTTTTCTTTGTACGCGCTATCGCATTAATCATCCACTATCTGGCTCAGTGCATTCTTGAGTTCATAAAACCTAAATTACATCCAGAAAATGTAAGGACTGGAAAGAAATTATTGTCGTAATTCGCCAAAAGAAAATAGTAGTGAAAAATGAACAAATGGCTTTAAAAAAGAAAATAATTAAAATAAAATAGATAAAGAAAACAATAGAATAACGGATGGCGGTCGGTTTTTGAAATGTTTAATCCATTAAGCCAACTTTCTTGACACATTTCGTCTCGTTCTCGCGAGAAAATTTTCAAAGAGACGATCGTGTTGAAAGCTTTTAAAAATGGCTCTGACATTCGTTTGGAATCATTATACATTTTTTCGCACTAATTTCTTTTTACATGCGTTCATTAAGTCATTTGTCCTTTGTTGGTTATTTCTTACTCAGTTTCCTCCCTATTCGTTGGAATCCTTTCTCTCTTTCGCTTTTCATTGGATTCTATTCATTTTCTTTCTTTCGTTGTCATTCGTTTGGCATCTCCCTTTTCTTGTACTCTTGTCTTTCTTCTCTTCTTACATTCTTTCCATAGTTGTCTCTCTTTATGCTTGTCCTTATCTTCATTTCTTTTCTTGATTTGTTGCCGTTATTATTCCCTCACCAGATCCTTTCTTTTCTTTCGTCCTTTCTCTCTCTAACTAATCAATGTCACCCTTTCCTAATTGAATTACTCTCTGTCACCGTTTTCATCCGTTCTTTGTCTCCATTTACATTCTTATCTCTTTTCTCTTTTCAATTCCATTGTTTTCCTCTCAGAAACATTAAACTCTCCTTAACCCGGCAGAGGACAAAAAAGAAAAGAAATTGGTCATAGAGAGATTGTGTTGCTCCAATCTTTCAAGACGAGAGGATTTGCTTATTTTAAAAATCAGCATTCTAAACATTGGCTTTTTATTTAAGCACGAACGCCGACCAGCGGCGTCGGTGGCAAATATGCAACTCTCTCAGCCACTAAACAAGTTTTTCCTCTTATTCTAATCCAGTCCATTAACTGGACTGTTTCCTCTCTTCTCTCTATTTTCCATCTGCTTTTTTAATTTTATATTTCTCTCTTTTATTTCTCGCTTTCTCCTTTGTTGTAGTGTCATCTTCCACAATCCATTTCTTTTCATTAATTACAAGTTTGTCTTGCTATCCAAAAGTAAATATTCCTATGAAACCTTTTGTAGGCCAAAATGAAGAAACAGAAACATTTACGATTAATTTATATGGGATTTTTTTTTTAGCGTTTCCAGATCAAGCGAATAACTTTGCGTGGGATTTTCACTACTATTGACAGTACTGTAACTATTCCAGAAATGTATGCCTTTAATTGTGCACGTAGGTTTAGGGTAGTCTTACAGGATTTTTAAGTGCCTTTAAGAACTGTATGATAGAAAAATGCGTTAGGCTAAGCAGTAAAGCATACTGTCATTTTTCAAGCCTTTACACCATTTAGGAGAGCAGGGGGAAACCTATACTAATATAGGCGAAGTGGCGTAAAGCAAATTTAAAAAAACCCAGATATTTCTGTACACAACCCTTTGTCGGTTTCTTTTTTCTCTTACCTATATTTACTAAGCAAAGTCTTAGTAAATATAGTTCTTTTCTCGATTATTTTTATCTACTTTTTTCTGGTGTTCTTTTCGCTGTTCTTTGCTACTCTCAATATTTAACCCATTCTCTCTTACTTTGTCTTCAAAACCACTATCTTGTCTTATGCCCTCTAATCGCATTTACACCTTCCATCTGTCTTTCTCAGCCTCCTTTTTTCCCCTTCCTTTTTGTCTACAGCTCGAAGCTTCTCTCACGTATAGGCCCTTTCCTTCTCTTTTTTTCAGGTCTTCCTTTGGGATGTCCCCCTATTCGAAACGAGCCCTCTTTTAATAGCTAGGCATAAATACAAACACCCTAGAAGCCATCCGGCAAGACAACTCAATCTTGAGCTGCTAACAAATTGAAATGGATAGTCGCACGGGCAGGAAACAAGGAATTTAGTCATAACGTCTTCAGAAAGGCTCAACTGATCTCTGCTGCGGGCTTACTTAATGATGATGGATTCAAATTCGGCCGTCCTCCTCAAAACGTCAGTGAGGCCCCGTTGTTATTGATGGTCAAATCGACCTCGTCCTATGTAACTCTAGGTGGTGTTGGTAGGAGCGCTGGTGCTAGAGTGAGTCTAGTTTTTATTAGTTTAGTTGGTTCTGATGTTCATGAGGCGGCTGTCGTAATAGTAATAATCGTGGTGTTGCTGTCAGAAAGAGGCGGTAGTAATAGTAAGGATGTTAATAGATAGAGAATATTGTGGGAAAAGTAATAAAAGGTGCTTTAATAGTGATTACTGCGTTAGGTAGAATTGCTTCACTCTTAGTATAATATAAACCTCGATCGATATGTCGAGTTTAAGGAATAGTATTGAAAGGCTTCACGCGACAAGGGAAATTTGAATTGGTTTGACACAATTCTTCAAAGCGAATCGAATGTCAATCAAATTGCTCTATCACGTGTACAACGTCGAATCGCTGTAGAGTAGCGGTTAGCAAGTTAATCTCACAGACTATTAGTCCTGTAGTAAGTTACTTGGCCCTAGGTCGTAGGTTTTGCTGGAGTTCCCTTCTCTTGCAGATGTCAGAGCTAGCTGTCGAGGTCTAGCGTCCCCTTGGGGAATTATTCCGACAGTATGGCTGACCTGGGCAATTGAAGCTCAGGTCCTGGACACTCCGTAGTAGGTAGATATCCGAGCCGGCTGTAGAGTTCTACGGCCTCGTTAGAGGGGTATTCCGATAGTACGGCTGCTTGAGCAGATTGAAACTCATGTCCGAATGCCTGAGCTGGCTATAGGGGTCTGCTACCCCCTCCGAGGAGTAACTCGACAGTGCAGCTGCCTGCGCAGATTGAGCTCAGGTCCAAGACACACCGCTGTATCTAGTATTAGTAAAATTATTACTTGTCCCACTTCCATTTTCCTTTCTACTTTAGGCATGGCATTTTAGCAAACATGCATTTGGATTGAGCACATTTTTCACAAACAGTTGTACTAAAAAAAAAAGAAATGTATAGTTGATACAAAGTTAATTTTAGTAATAAATAAGATTCGAATTCAACTTAGCTTTGTTAAGTAGCAGGGTGGTCCAAGACAGTTGTTAGCGGATTGACATTGTAAAATAAAATGAGTGTGTAGAAGACTACATTCTTCAATATATATATATATATATATATATATACTCTTTTTTATATCAGTTTTATCTTGAACAGGTAATAGTTGAGTTCGCGCAGAGTTAAAAGGAAATCTGGATTTTTACTTCTTATTTATATAATCCAAACCAAATGAAAAAAATATATATTTCCTTAACATTTTCAAGACTTCCTACGTCATATATATCCCGAGGTTTCAATGACCGCTGGGATATATAGATATATGTCCCGTAGATCTACATTAGAAGTCTACTGGGACATTTTAATTTGGGCATTGAGCACCTTAGTTGGTTAGTCTTGAAAGGGTTAATTAGGGCTCATCAATGAAAACAAGATTAAATTCATGGAAAATCAGTGAAGGTGGGATTCTGACCTAAAAAAGAAATACAATTGCAAGACTATTCATGACTTTCAACAACACCTATTGATACAGTCAAATAATTATTTCAAACACAATCGAAATGCGCTGAAGGAGAGCAGCTTGCAGTTCACAGAGTTCAAATCTTTTTCAAAGGCATTTCATTGTTGCTGTAATTTTTTTACGCGTGCAACACAAACAGTGCGACAAAGGCACACACGTACATACTTAAACATTTTTACGTATTAACGGACACTGACACGTTCACACGAATATGACCACCACAAATGACATTAATAATAATAATATGAAGAAGAAGGGTCATAAAGAATACTATGGTGTACAAGCTGGACTGGTTTACTTTGCGACAAAAACAATACTGACATGTATTTGTGCTTACGTACTAGTGAAAGGTACCTGTCGTTACCCAAACAGATGTTCATAAATATTGTATTACGCTAATCTTCCAAGCGATGTGGGCTTGTCTTCCTACCTTGAACAAAAAAGTCAGCATTCAAAATCCTGACTTTTGCCGAGGCTACTGGCACCGAGTGAAATACGCAACTATGTCTGCCAACAAGCAGGTATCCTTTATTCTAGTGTATAATGCGTTTAAAATCTGTCACACACTTGTGAAATAATGTTATGTTTTTAATAAATAGTAAAATGCAAGTTTTTAAGGAAAGTTGAACCAAGAAAGTAAAATGTACCACCGATGAGATTATCCCTGGAATATTCTTTAGTACTTCCCCATTATGTAAGTGAATATTTGGGAACACGTGTTTAAATAACTATATTACAAAACTATCATAACATTTTTAACAGTTACCGTTTGAATTTGTCACAGTACAACAGTTTGCCTGCTATATTTTGCAGCATATCAGATGTTTTCCCCAAAATCTTACTCTCAAAAATCACCCTGAAGTTATTGCTTGGGGTCAAGCTTGGAATCTATGATTCTCCGCCAGTACGGTTCGGGGCAGGCTCTAAGAAAGTCCCCTCAATTTCATTTTTACATATTACATGCTAAATGTAAGGTGCGTCCTATATGTCGTTGCGTCTTGAAATCAAAAGTTGTTTTCTCGTGTGAGAATATTAATGTATATTTTTTATTTATTTTAGTAAATCAATATCTATGCAAAACAATTTATGGCATATAAGTTGAATGTGGCTAAATAAATGCGTGTAGTTAATCAGAAATCAAATATTAATAACCTTCAAGCATGCTTTTCGGAGTTACTTTCCACTTATATTTGAGTGATGCGTATTATCTTAACTATTTTTGGTTTGTATCGGTGTGTGTTTTTCAGCCACTATTTCAAAGTGCATATTTTTTGTTATTTTGTTTGTGAACGTAATGAATATTTCATCGGTTCAACTTTAATTCTGCTATTTGGTATACACCCTAATAGATACGTTCTTTACTTCTCTCCTTTGTGTCCAGAGTCAACGACAAAATTTAAATATTTAGCCATTTACTTTCCAATCTAAGTGCTTCGTTTAAATTCAATTACATAAGAATAAACAAGCACACTTCGTTTAGATGACACCTTTTAAATGTAGGATCTACACAACGCTGTTTTAACTTAAAACAAAAGTTGTTTTCCTCGACAAGCATTAAAAATCTTTACGTTTTAGTTTTCCCCCGACAATTATCAAAAAAGAAATGTGCTATCGTGTCAGTGATTGGTGAAATGAGTATCACAAAGACATCGCCATATTGTGTGCTTTATGAATCTAGCCATGATCCCAAGTTTGTTTTGTTTGATCAACACAAAGAAAGAACATCTTAGTAAATATCATAAAGACGAGATAGTTGAAACATTTCATTATAAAACTAAATCTTTGGGGTGGTCTTTTTAGAATTGTCAAATTGTCAAATTCTCAATTAAATGCTTAATACAAAGCGTTCAATAGAGTTTCGTTCTACCAGAAAACTATAGTCGATCTTGCAGACTCTTTTTATATTATGAATGTAAGACAAAAACCCCTAGGACATCCCCCCAGGACAAAACACTCCTAGGAAAAATAATATACAGAATTTTAAATCATAATTCTTATTCTTATTATTTGTAGTTCATGAACAACCCTAACTCTAACTCCATGCCACAAAAATGTTAATCTTTAAAAATATGTGATTAGAATGAGGCCAGATAAACACTTTCCCTTAAGTAAAAATAATGAGCGAGGTAAAAAACAGAAGTAGTACTGTCACCAATTACTTAAACTTTGTCATGTTTTAATTTAACCAAGGATTTTTTTGTTCTACTTTGCAATTTAACGAGCGAGGGGGGTGTTCCAGTGTGGGTTGTCGTAGGGTTTTTTGTCTGTACCTCGTATATTATAATCAATGGCGAAATTAGCATTTAGTTAGTTGCTAGTTCATGCTATCAAACAG
>VCCN01004350.1:1028934-1040834 GCA_006491835.1 Architeuthis dux
ATTGTTTCGTATTCACCAACAACGCAATTGATCGATTTTTGAGCAATGGTAAGAGCAAGAATTTTGGATGTCAATCTTCAAGGCTTGCCGCTCACTCCATTCGACGCAACACAATCGCACTCCTGTTATATGAGGCACAGAACCCCCCCCCCACACACACACACACGCACGCACATTATCAGACATGATATTATATGTCTCGATATCGACGGCCGTGTTGATGATATGTTTAACGACGCAATTAGAAATTTATACTTGAACACACAATAATACTATTAAATCTGTAGAATTAAAATATACAGATGATTACATGATTGTGTCTTTCCAATCAGGTTTTTCTCCTGTGTCTTGTAAAGAGACCTAATAAATCTGATACTGAGGGTATATCCCATGACTGCTGAGACAGCTTGATGATGCTATGGTCTTCTTGCTATAGAGGTAATTTGAGATCGGTTAGTTTGTTCTAGAGTAGATAATCAATCAATAAAGGGACAAATAGGTCTTTTCGAACAGGTGCATCTGTATGTTTGAGGAAATTAGACGTAGTATATCCCAGTGGAATGTTTTACATGATTAACTGCTTAAGAAGCGTGTCGGGAATTGGTGAGAGGTTCAGCCGACCCACCTCCATTTCGTATGAGTATAGGGCGCGGTGGAGCAACGATGTAAAAGCGAGCTCTTCGGCGAAAGTGTATCAGTTCATTGGTGTCTTCGAGCTTGACGGAGGTGAAGAGTAATCAAGAGGGAACAGACAAAGGTTTAATGCAAATCAGAAGAAACAACAGACAACAAATATTAGCAGCATCATTAATAAGAAAAAAAGTAAAAAGTCCGCAGGGAAATGGAAGATGGCACAATTCCAGAATCTAGCCTAAGTATCTAACCGAGCGTAGTTACATTTTCCCCTAATTATTCTCCTGAGGTATAGAGTGCTAAAAATATTGAGCCAAGGTCTAGATACCATTTAATAAATCTGGAGTTGACATTTGCTAACATTAGCTCGGTACAAAATAAGGATATATATATACAGTTGTTCTGTATGTCTGTCTGAGTGTTTGTACACTTATAACTCAAGGACTACGCATCTCCGAGCAAAACTAAAGACATATTCAGAATTAGCACGTCTCAATTTAACCATGGCACATATTTCAGGCCGAATTTTGCAACTCTTGAAGAGTGGTTCAATTTACAATATAAGTATAATGCTAACCGAGACCCTTACTTTGTGTGCTTCAGGTTAGCAGGTTAGATTTTGGTACTGTCTTGGAAATAAGTTGTTTCTATAAGGGTGTCTGTTGAGAATCGAGTTAGATTTCCACATTTTGGCAAGAACGACTAGAAGTATAAAGTATAAAGCGTTAGGCAGCATGTCGAACGTAAATGAACTAATGACTCCTTTAGTGACAAGTGTATTGGTTTCACTTTGGACAGTTCCTTTACTCTTGTGACCCAGCGAAAAGACAACTGATTCGCAAACAAGATAATTTCTGCACATGCTTTCTGGAAAGAACATGTATCTTCTCTCTCAGCACTCATTCCCATATCCTGATAACTTGACAGAATATCTCGTCACTAGTATATCACAGTGGTTGACGGAGAAAAATGATTGAGTCAATTCTCGGGCAGACCTGTGAGTACATTCTAAGCCGCAATGTTTCCACTTCCACAAGCCCCCCCCCCCATCTGGAAGGTTGATGTAGCACTATCTTCCTTTCGGCACCCAAGTGACCCTGAGCCAAACTAAGCTGAACTTACACACATAATAACATTAAAGACGTTACCGTTATAAAAAAAGCTGATATAGGAAGCGATCATAGAATGGTAGCGTTCAGAACTAAACAAAATCATTCTTAAGAATAAAAATGTCCTAATAAATTAGAGATAGAGAACATTACCAATGTTCGAGTAGCGATAGAGAACAAATTTCAGGCTTTGTGGAATAACGACAGTAGCATATAGAAATAGATCATAGAGCATTAGCCTGACGAATATAATTAAAGAAACAGCAGAGATAGTAGGCAATACTAACGTAAACAATAACACGGGGAAATACTCTAAAGCAACATTAAAACTAATAAAAAAAGGAGATAAAAACTAAAGAGGACGAAACTAAAAGAACAGAACTTAAGAAACTATGAAATACATGAAGAGGATAGTAGAGGCTATCAGAAAATGGAATAGTTTAAAACAGGCACGAACGGCAGATCATACCGGCAAGTAACAGATGCTTGCACAAAAGGACAGAAATGGAAAAATGATCAAATGTAGGGACAAGCTATCAAGAATAACTGAATAATACTATAACAATTTGTACGCTTCAAAAATTGAAGTACCACAAACTGATAAGCCGATAGATACTAGTGATATCCAAGACATAACAGAAGACGGAGCAGTGTTTGCATTACGAAATATGAAACTCGGAAAAGCTCCAGGCAAGGATGGCATAACGACATACTTTCTAGAAGATGCAGGGGATATCTACTCTACAATAGACCACCTACATACAATAAATCAACCTATCTAAAAGTCATTACATTTTGTTTGTAGATTATGAGAAAGTATTTGGGGTAGAACGTACGGCATCTCGGTGCGAGAACAATGTGTTAACGAGAATTACACACAAGTCATTCAGAACATATACGAAATTGGCACCGCAATTATTAGACTCCATAAAGATACAAACAAGATAAAGATAGCAAAAGGAGTAAGCGAGCCTTGAAAGCATCTTTCGGAAAACTGACTGAGAGGGAATGGGAATAAACATAGACGGAGAATAGTAACCCTCTTGAGATTCGCCGATGACGTTTCCATGCCGTCAGAAGCATCAGAAGAATTACAAAACATGTTGAGAGATCTAAATAGGGAAAGTAAAAAAGTAAGCTTAAAGATGAACAGAACAAAGACAAAAGTAATGTTCAACGATAAAGTCCCTAAAAGGATCATTTGGTACGAATTGATACATATTGAAGAGCATCTTGCAAATGTGCTTAAAGAGTAAAGTAGACAATGAATGCATAATACCAGCTATGATTTACGGATGCGAAACATGGAAATTAACAAAACGAACTGACAGCCAACTTAGAATCGCACAGAGAGCCATGGAAACAGCAATGCTAGGGATAACTCTAAGATATAGAAAAATATCAACATGGATCGGATAGAGGACTAGAGACTAGAGTGAACGATATTATACAAATAATTAAGCAACAAAAATGGAGATGGGCTGGACACTGAGCAAGAAGAGATGACAACAGATGGAGCAAAAGAATAACGATTGGTGCCCATGGGACAGTAAACGCAGTAGGAAAAGACCAGAAACATGATGGAAAGATGAGATAGTATGGTTTGCCGGTAAGATATGCCATTAACACAATGCGGTCATCATGGAAGGGGATGGGAAAGGCCTTTGTCCAGCGGTGGACCTGTAGTGGCTGATGACTATCCAATACCCCACAATGAAACGCCCATGTGTCATTATTTACAGAGCTTAGCTTAGTTTTGATACAAATAGTAATTTACTAAGCTTAACATTGATTTGACACAAAGCCGCAAGTATGAGACACACAGTGAGGATCAAACTCACTACTTAGTTGTAATATGGGGCACTCAGTCAAGATCGAACCTCCTACTAAAGATCTGTGAGACTAGCATGTTAAAACATTACAACACGACGAAGCACCCGTGTATAATTATTTGCTTTGCTTAGGTTAATTCTGGCATAAGACTAAAATTACGAGGCACCTAGTGAGGATGAAACTCACTACTCAGTATTAAATGATCAGCAGAACCAACTACCATTGCCTTACAACAAAGAGCTAATCTGTATGCACATATACATGTATATATATATATATAACTCCCTATTATTTCAACTCCTCCTCTTCCGTCTTTACTACATCGTTAACTCAGTTCACTCCCCCCTTCTCTGCCAGCTTACACGCCTCGATATCTTTTTTTATATAATCGTTCCCCTCTCTCCCAGTAACTCATCAACTCTTTCTTTACTCCTCCCATCTTTTTAAAGCAACATTTTTCACCTCCCGCTACTTCTTTCTCGATTATTGTCACCCTCTCTATGAACAGCTCTATGTACCAATTTTTACCCTCTGCAAGAGCTTCATCATATCTCTCGATCTTCTTCCATTTCTGTTACACGCGCTCAATCACATATTCACACTGAACCTTTCAGTCATATCCTCTCTAAACCTCACTCCCTCTGGTTCTTTTCCTCTTTTCTCTCCGTGTCTTCCTTTTTCTCACCCATCCCAATAGAGTCGTGCCTGCCCTGCAGGTCTCGTGTCTGTACCAGAGAAATGTCTGCCTCGTTTTTTTGTACATTTGGTTGATTGCTAAGCGCCTCCTTCGGATTCCCTGCCAATACTAATGAGACGAGCCTCTTTACCGCTGATGATTCCTGCTTTTGTGCCAATCTAATTACAGCCAGGGACACACTCTCTTTCAGTAATGAAAAATCTATTTCGATAGAGATGTTTTTGTCAACGAAAACTCACACATATATATTCATTTATATATACATAATCATGTATATATATATATATATATGAAATATGCATATATATATTCATAATCATCCAAAACACATATGAAAATGGCACTGTAATAATTAGACTACATAAAGATACAAACAAGATAATGGTAGCAAAAGGAGTAAGACAAGGGGATACAATATCACCTAAACTATTTACAGCGAGCCTTGACAGCATCTTTCGGAAAACTGAGTGAGAGGAAATGGGAATAAACATAGATGGAAAATTATTAAGCCACTTAAGATTGCCGATGATATTTCCATGACGTCGGAAGCATCCGAAGAATTACTAAACATGTTAACCGATCTAAATAGGGAAAGTAAAAGAAAAGTACCCAAAAATGTCATAAAGATAGAAGGAGAGACTCTAGAAGAGGTTGATGAATACATCTACCTAAGACAGGTAATAAAGCTAGAGGAAGACCATGACTGCGAAATAAAACGACGCATAACGATCGGCTGGAAATAATTTGGTACGAATTGAGACATATTGCTTATTTGTTTAAAGCGTAAAGTATACAACGGTTGCATAATACCAGCCATTACTTACGGATGCGAAACATGGAAATTAGCAAAACGAGCTGCAAACCAACTTAGAATAGCACAGAGAGCCACGGAAACAGCAATGCTAGAAATAACTCACGGGAGAGTAAACGCAGTAGGAAAAGACCAGATACAAGATGAAAGAATGAAATAGAAACGTTTGCCGGTAACACGTGGCACAGCCTATGTCGTCATGGAAGGAGATGGGAAAGGCCTTTGTCCAGCAGTGGACTTATAACGGCTGCTGCTGATTATATATATATATATATTCATATATTAACGTGCGTCACCTGATAGAACAAACAGATTTTTCCCTCTGAAATGGGAGTGCATATTACTTTTGATGTAATCTAACAGTATTGAGAATCGTGGACGTGGTATTCTCGGATTGTTCTGTAGTTTCCGACGTAAGTCGGGCACACGACTCGAGGTGCATGAATATTTGCCCCTTTTTGTGGATTTTGATGGATGACTGATGAAGAAACAGATCACGCGTGCCGCGTTCGGAGCCACGCTAGGTTGAAACAACCTTTTTTTTTATCCCGGAAAGATGTATTTGACAGATGGTCAGGAAATCCAGCTTATTTCAATCCCGCCAAAGATCTTGAAGTCATCATGAAGAGTTTCGAACTAACTAGCCATATTCTATGGAGATATTTTGCTCATCACCCCTCTACACCCAGCGACCTTTTCTGTTAAAAGGGTAAATATTTAAGATTGTGAGCCAATAATAATATTAGACTTGTTCTCAAAAACATGTCTGGTTGAAGAGTGGTGCAACAGTTTTCAGTGCTGAAAACGGAATTGGCGAACGGAGTTCGAATCCCAGCTGAGGCTGTTTATGTTCACTTCAGGCGAATGCTCTTGAAAAGGACACGAATCTACTCCCTCTACATTCTGGCCCATCACCATATATCAAAAGAAAATGTGTTCTCGCTGGCATGCCACTTTGTCTGACGAGAAATAGTATAGATGAGTGAGCACTCGGGCAAAAAAAAAAAATCTTCCATAACTACCGAATTGATTATAAAGACGCCCACCCAGACAAACACAAGAAAAAACGACCGAACAACTACAGGGTGGGTGACAAGAGACTCCCTATTGGAAATTGGTAATAACTTTAGTATTTATTGGTTGATTTTAGACAAACAAGTTTTACTTTGGACCATACAATGGTAGAATTTACCTGCTGTGTTAAGATTCAACGTAGGCACCGGCTTTGTCCATCAATTTCTGTAATGTGATTATGTACATAATTTCTAATAGGGAGTTAATTATAATCCACTCTGTAGAAAGAAAACAAGTCTTAGTAAAACTCAGGCAAACTCTACCGATATGTTTTAAAGAAACACATTTCTCCTCTACATAACATTTTCATTTCTTTTGGTTAAGCCCAGTCAATATCGCTCTTTATTTATTTTGACTTTCAGCGTGTGATTGAGTTGTACCGCAGGAAATGTCGTATTACCGACGATTCTTGATTTGGTGCTAACAAGGCGAATTTAAGAAAGGGTATATTATATTGCATCATTTGATATTGTAAACATAGTGATTCGCCTTTTGTATTAGCTTGTAACAGATGCCGTGCTGGATTGATGACGATTGATACTAAACATTGTTGTGGCTTGATCTACGTATTTGTATATCATACAGACGCAATTCTATTATGTTTTTCTTTGATTACAAAACAAAACGAACGGTGGACGAATTCGTATTCAGTTGGTTATGAAATATCAATGCATTTGTTCTTAGACTGAAATATAAATACACACTTCGGCGAGCTAGGTAAATATGACTGATAGATAATAGAAGCATATATAGTTGTGAACAAATAAAATCACCGGAGTTGATGAAACTCCGATGATAACTGATGATCTCTGCGCATGTGTGCTTTTTAGTGAGCGTCATTTGAGCGCCATTGTCAACGTTAATATAAAATGCGGAATTATTTCTTTCTTTCCCGGTTGGATTCACAATGTAATCGGTTCTCAATATAGATTTTTCTGGCATGATTAAAATCTCATATGGAAGGGATTCTTTATGATTAGTATGAATTTTGTATAGATTATTTGTAAAGATTATTTGTAAAATCACTCTTTTTCTATCAGTATATTTAGACTTTCTTATTCAGTCTTAGCCTCTCAGTGTAGATCTGACAGAGAAACAGATAGACTGATTGATTGATTGTTAGACAGGAATAATGAGACTGAAAATGACGATTCAACTGACATCAATCGACTGGTATATAAACAGATTGATGTTTGGGTGTGATAAAGATTATAAGTGAAGGATGATTAGACGAGATGAAAAGAAAACATATGAATCGTAATAATTATAAATAATATACCAAGACCATTCTTGCACTGAAGCACAGGCACTGGATGTGACGTGAATCAGATGGAAAGCGCATACCGCCTCAGAGCAAAGCTCGACATTCCTTAATAAAATAGAGGGCAGCGGCTGAAACGCTGTGATAAAGAATACTTCGTTGTCTCTCTAGGTCTTTCTTTATCTCCCCTCCCCCCCCAAAAAAAAACGTCCAAAGTATTATATCCTCAATGTTTGTCTGTGCAATCTATGCGCGACTAAATAAAATCATGGGTGACTGTTGGTGAGAGTCGAATACTTACTTTTCTCGACATTCATCGTTGCGAAACCTCAAACTTCATTATTCGTTTCTCATCTCAACTGCCATACACCTTAAATGATTAATAGACCAATGAGAATTAAGTAGCAAAAATGGAGATGGGCTGGTCACTTAGCAAGAAGGGACGACACTAGATGGGGGAAAAACTAACCGATTGGATCCCATGGGACAGTAAACGAAGTAGGAAAAGGTCAGACACAAGACCAGACACAAGATGGAGGGACGAGATAGAAATGTTTGCCGGTAAGACGGAGCAGAGGTTAGCACAAGATAGGACGTCATGGAAGGAGATGGGAAACGCCTTTGACCAGCAGAGGACTTATAACGACTGATGATGATGATGATGATGATGAGAAGAGGGAAAGGTAAGTAAACTGTATTGAGGATATTGTGAACACGCGCGAAGGAGTAAAACATGCGGAAAGACAATTTAGTTGACAGACAGACAGACAGATTAATTAAAATGACGTTCATTTAGAAAAAGACCAACCAACTAGAAAATAAAAACAGGTCTGGTTAGTCACATAATAGAAACCGTCGCGTGACCAACGTCTTTTTGGCAGCATGCCGTGTTGTGGTGATCAATTAAAAATTGGAAAAAGGTGTGATGGCCAGTTGTCACTAAAAAGTCTGAATTAAAAAAAAACCCAGCGTGAATGCTGCCAGACACAAACTAAAGGATCAATTTAGCATAAACTTACATTTCAAATTGAACTCCCCACTAAAAAACTATTTAGGTAGGGAAACAACTATTTCTCTAGACATAATAAGGAGTAAATGTTTAAATTGTCAGTCCTCTATCTCCATTGGCGCGGTCTGTACGCGTGATACATACATACATAGCCAGCCAGCCAGCCAGACCAACTTGAAACTGAAGAACACTATGTTGAAGGTTTTGGTGACAGTTTTGGTTGACGGTTTCTAAAAACAGAGACAAACTGTACGGATATATGTTTCAGTATCACGTGTCACTTCTGCGTCACGTTTTTAATTTTTGGTTCAACCCAACGAGATCGCTCTTTATTCACTTCGTTATTCAACGTGTTAAGTTGTACTGCATGAAATATCGGATTTTCGACAATTCGTCATTTGGTGCTATCGAGACAAATTTAAGTAGGTGTTATATATTGTATCATGTATTATTGTAAATCTGTCAACTCTGCTGTTTTATTAGTTATGAAATACATGAAGAGCTGGATTAATGACGATTCCCGAGTTGGTGCTATTAAAATTGATTCGAGTAAACACATTTTATATTGTATCATTTGGCATTGTAAATTTAGCTATTCTACGGCTGTACTTTACTCTTCAGGGTGTCTGCGCATCATAGATGTTGGCTTTTTTTTTCACTCTTGAAAATATATTGTCGGCGGAGCAAGCATGACTACTATTTGTTATGCGTTTAAATTGGAACATAAGGCAATGAGGCCAGGAGAAACACCACTTTGGTATTTGGAGAATGAACTGGTGACAAGCGGATACCGTAAGGGTGGTTTAGCTCTGGTGATTAGAATATTAAAAATAAGTCCTGAGGAACAGCCACGAACGTCACAAGCGGCTAATCAATTGAAAAAGATTTGAAGATTACTCTAGAACAACAATCCAATCTTATTCAACAAACATTTGAATTTCTAATGATTATTTCTCGTCGTTTGGTTGCAGTAAGAAAGGTGAACAAATGGACAAATGGGTTCCGCATGAATTGAAAGAAAATCAGAAACGGTGTTGTTTTGAGGTGTAATCAGTACTACTCAAAATGATGACGACGCATTAGCCCTTTATAGGGCACACCTACAAATATTTTACCTTTTTGTATGTTAAACTAGACCTAATTACAAGATATTTTCAGTTGCAAGATTTCTGATTTTGTTTTGTTTAGGGGGGGGGGTGGCAAAACACCCGATGAGGAAATGATCATATATAGTGCCTCGCCCAAAAAGTGACCAAGAATGGAAAATTTTTTAAAATTACAGTAGAATGTTAAATAAAACATACAATTAAAGAATAACATTCAATATAATGAATATATACAAAAAGATTGATATTGACAAAACAAATAACACCTTAATTTTAAAATTTGTAGTGCTCGAGCCCAAAACAGGCTATTATAATGGAGTGTGGTATGCCGCAAAACTTGTTAATTGCCACTTTAGTAGATGTAGTAATGTGCTACCTTTAGACCCAATTTAAGTGATCATATATAGTCACTTACCCCATAAAGGGTTAATGAAACGCATCTTTACTTCTGATGAAACATTGATCATTTATCATAATCATAAACAGATGTGTTGATTAAATGTGTGTTCTTTTTGTTAAAAATATTGTTTTTGATTTCGCAACATTTCAATTGGTAACAGCTAATAATTCTCAAATAAAGAAGTTGAGAAAGCTTCAAAGAAATCTCTCAAGGTGACGCTGGGAACTTTTGCATCAACGTTATGTTGGAAATCAAAATCTGAATACATCCGTAGGAAATCCATGTAACTATGTCTACCAGTAAAATACTTTCAGTATGGATGTGTAGCAGGGGATGAAGAGCGTCTTATCTGGCATAAAAGACGGTCCGGGTTCTGTTCGGGCATTCCTGCGTCGTATTTCTTTTTGATGGCGGATTAAAGGTTGTGATGTGCACGAATGACCGGTTCACGCATCCTCCAACTTAACGCTACATGACTTTTCTCTCGAGGCATCGGCAGAGGAAGCCACTTACAATAACGCTGTAATGTGCATGTGTCATTTGTCGGGGCTGATGCCGAAGCCACTCGTTCGGTTCCCCCAACGATTTTTACCACGAGAGATAAGAATCCGTCGCTCCTGCTGTCAACTTCCCTCTCGTTTACCCATTCTTTCTATTTCAAACGTGTTTTTTTTTCTTGCCGCTAATCATCTTCTCACGTCCAATCCACTCTTTCTGTATCTTTACTTTTTAGACTCTCCTTCTATTTCTTACTTCTATTCCTTATTTCTCTTTGCCTCTTTCCGTTCCCCCCCTCACCCTATCACCTGATTTCAAGAGCCAACAGCGCTCCTGTTATAAGCTCCAACATTTTCTAGATTGTCCATTGACATGAAAATATACTTACCAAAAAGGTGTAGCGGCCTGAATCAATATTTCAATATTTATACAAATGAGGACATCAAAATGCTGTGCCCCCCTCAAAAGAAAAACATATATAAAGACACACGCCTCAAAGATTAGTTGTATGTTATTCCGCTGTTTGATGGAAAGGAAAGCAAAGCAAATTGTTTCCGACATATGAGGCAATGACCCGATCATCGTTTGTAGCAACTATGGGCTTTTTACGGGGCCCAGGATGCTAGCCCGACGCCCAAGACGGACTGCCCTACAGAGCTAAAGGGCACCAACAGCCCTGCTATTTACCCGTATCCGGGAAAAGAAGTGGATTCACGCCTTTCCTAAGAGCATTAGTGCGAAAGTAACGCAAACTTTCCAAGCCGGTGTTTGAACTCGGCTCGCTGATTCCATTCTACCTCCCGTCAACCGTTAGGCCACCCTTTCTTCCTTTGATGGACGGGGGAGTTTTATTTCCGACAAGAAGGAGCAACTCCCTATTTTCACTATGATATCTTAACGAAAAGTTTGCTAACAGAAGAATTGGACGAATAGGCAGTGCTCAACAACCACCGTGTTCGCCAGAGGTAACACCATTTCTTCCCATGAAGGTATCTTAAAGCCAAGTTTATACCAAAAGACTCAATATACTTGTAAAACTGCGAATTGGAATCGAATAGAATTATTGCACAGTTGCAAGATATACATTAGTTGGTGTTCGCAACTCAGTCTCTAGACGATGTCACGGAAGTGGGACATCGTGAACACTAGTGTGTAATTAGCTTTCATAGAATAACTATACACAAACTAAGATGGCTTGTATGATAAAGCTAACTACACTTTTTCGCAACTGCCAAAATAACTACGAACAGTTTCTACCGGAATCACTTTTTATAACTTGTGGGAGTGTTGCT
The DNA here is from genome assembly GCA_006491835.1 of Architeuthis dux. NCBI lineage: Eukaryota > Metazoa > Mollusca > Cephalopoda > Oegopsida > Architeuthidae > Architeuthis > Architeuthis dux. The sequence goes on from VCCN01004350.1 coordinate 1,040,658, forward strand.
ATTATTGTAACTTTGGACATTTTGTAGTTACAATAAATGTAGATGTTCTTGTCATTATTCCAACGCTTCTCAATCGGCTCTACTAGTTAGAATCAATACCGCTGGAAGCGTAATCCAAATCTGATTTAGTGTATATATAGAGAGATTTAGTGTATATATAAATATTGTTATATATAT
>VCCN01004350.1:1231149-1241369 GCA_006491835.1 Architeuthis dux
TATATATATATATATATATATATATATATGAGAATAAGCGATCATTAAGTATATATACATATCTGGGACGCCTACCGTAGCGAAATTGTCAGTATGATACTGTAGTCCGTCCGAAATCGACCTGGTGTCAGGCTAGGATGAGTCTGTTAAACGTCTTTTGTGCCTGCTGTAAATTGATGGTTATCATTCTAAATTCGATAGACATTGCTAGTGAATTCAAGTCTCACTTGCTGGTTCAATATTGTAGTTGTGTTGCCATTATAGGCTAAGCTTAATAAATATCTAGGGTGTCACTTGTAAAGTGAGAGCGAGTAAACTGATCTTGGAAGTTATTGCTAATGACTTCGATTCTCATTTTGTGTACTCCTATTCTGGCCTAGTGCCATTCTAGGCTAAGCTTAGCAAATATCTAGGATGTCACATGCAAGGTGATGGTCAGCAAACTAATCTTGGACATCGCTGCTAGTGACGTCTATTTTCGTTTTGTCTACCCCTACTCTGGTCTCATGCCCTTCTAGAATCAGCTTTGTAAATATATTTTTTTCCATTTCGTCTGTCTTACCTTCTATTTAAACTCTTGTCCACTCGCATCTTGTTTTACATCCCTCTTTCAAATGTTGTCAAACTCTATGTTCACCCCGTAACATGGACTATCCCCGCCTAACTGTTTGTCTATCACATCATGTTAAACAAAACCGATATATAAAATTACCAACTGTTACTAACTGAGCCAAACATACAAGACTTGTATATATCTACGAATGTATGCATTATATATACAATACAAAAGTTGCACTAATCATCTTCAGTTGTAATAGAAGTAGCAGCCAGGCCTGTTTTTCTATATCTTTGCTCACCTTTCTCTGCTTTGCTCTCCCACTGTATCTTCGCTCTCCTTCCACAACTTTTAACACCTATAGCTTGCTTTCTATCTACGTACTCTCCTTCCGCAATCCTTATTCTCGCGCCTGTGCCTTTCTCACCAGTGGCGCCACCATTTTTCAGTGGCGCACGACTGCAGCGCCGCTCCCAGTCTCCATTCGCCGTCACCACCGACTCCGTCCTACCTTTCCTCCGTTTTCATCGGCCCGTACGCCACTCAATTGCGCATTTCCCATCTCGATTCAAGTGTGCGGTTACAATCACAAAACTTGATCAGCACCTCCGGGCATTTTTACCTACTCGACCTGTACTCATCCGTCGAAGCGTCTGCCCCATTGCAGGAATAAGTGATGATGAGAATATTCGTTCTGAATGTCCTCAATTTGGCGCAGGGTGGTGGTTGGTGAGAAGGAAGAAATGATTGGATGTAGTCAAAAGAAAGAAAGATAAAAAAGAAAGAAAGAAAGAGGAGGGTAGATAGAGAGAGAGAGGTGTGAACTTACCTATTTTTTCTTCTTTCTCTTCACCTCTCATTTATCTCATCTAATTTCCTTTTCTTTTCTAATTTTCATTCGTATATCAGTATTGTTTTGTAACTATCTTTGGCAGCTTTTTCCTTGCTCAGTCCCCACTGTTACTTTCTGTCGATTCTCCTTTTTGCTTACGTTTTTTTCCACGCTCAATTACTCTTCTAATCAAATGTCCTTTTCGTTGGACTAAACTAAGCTTAGTAAATAACTCTGTATTTATTCTGGGCGCATACCGTAGCACGATTGTTTGCAAGCTCATCTCGTAGAATAATTCACTTGTGGAGTGTATTCGACTCTCACTAGGTGCCGCACTACTGTGGCCTTGTGCTGTCTTAGCGCGATTGTTAGAAAGCTCATCTTGTAGACTAATGCTAGTGTAGTGAGTTCGACCCTTACTAGATGTCCCACTACTATGGCCTTACTGGACTAAGTAGGTATAGTGGACTAAGTACGTAGGTAGTGTAATATAAACAGTTTTGTCGGTGGCATCTTCTATACCAATTTGCAATAAAAGTATGTCGCATTTTATTCTTGTCTCAGATACCCGACAACGCCGGTGAACTCCTGACGCATTGTTTGTTTGTTGTAGTGACAGTAGTAGAAATAGAGAAAAACACAACTCGCTGTTCTTTGGTTGATAGCAGCCCTCACCTTATCATACTAATCAGAACGGACTTTTTGGCTAATTCAATACCTTTATATCCTCTGTTTGGTTCCTTTTTTCTATCCATTTTTCTTTTGATTCATTGTTGCCAATTTCATTTCTTTTCTGAATGATTCGTCTCAGAAAACCAGCTCGTTGCACGGTGTCTTCTCTGTTTCCATCGCAATCCATTGCTTGTAAAATCCAGAGTAATCTGAAACTCCAAATACTCAGGCCACAGACACATTAACTGCCGACAAACGAGATCTCATTACTTCGTTTGTCTCTTGGCTTTTCTTTTACTTTCGTGGCAAATTGCACGAAGCTTAATTCTGTGTGTTTCGCTCTAAAAAGTCAATGATCGCCAATCAGTTTCTTGGGAAATGCGTTAAAAATTAATTGTCTTGTTCCAAATTAGTCAAGAGCAGAATAAAATAACTTCCGCTTTTTTTCTCTCTATTCTATATTCATTAACCCCCCCCACCCCCTTAACGGTTCTTTCATTTGAAACTAATCTCTTTTGCTTTCCTTTCTCTTCTATTTTTATCGTGTTTTCTTTAGTTTTACCTTTGTCATTATTAGAAAACCATCAAGCAAAACTGTCACCAAAACCGTCAACATAGGTTTCTTCAGTTTTCAACTGGGTCTGTCTGTCTGTCTGGCTGGCTGGTTATCTATCTATCTATCTATCTATGCATTCTTTGCGCGTGCAGGCCGCAACAATGAAGCTAGAGGACTGGAAATTGAAACATTTACTATAGTGGTAGGTTCAATTTACAATGTAAGTTTATGCTAGATTAGTTCCTTAGTTTGTATCCGGCAGCACTCACGCTTGTTTTCTTTTGAAAATACAGACTTTTTTTAGTGATCACCGCCCAACAAAAGGTGAGAGAAGTAACTTATTCATTGATCAACACTTTTTTTCCAATTGTTTAATTGATCACCCCCAACACAGCATGCTGCCAAAAGACATTGGTCATATGACGGTTTCTATTGCGTGAGTAACCAGACCTGTTCTCTTTTTCTTTCGTGTATTTCTTCTCATCCAATCCTTTTTTTATTTTATCGTCTTTGCAGCATTTTTCATGTCCTAATTTCATTTTCTTTATTCCCATTTGAGAAAAACATGAATGTACTTCACTTTATTCTGCACTAAATTCTGTTTATTTATTGATAAAATGTCTCGTCATCGGCATGTCACAATGGTGGTGAAGTGTGTACGTGAGTGAGTACTTTGGCAAACCACTTTTGCATAACTAATTCACATGCCCAGGCAGTACCATCGAAAAAGCTGCTGCCCACATCGTCAACCTTGACATAGACCAATCAAATATTCTTTACCCTGGTTTATGTTTTATAAGATGAAGCATTTTTAATCATTTTTGACTAGTTCTTGACTAGTATTTCTTTCATTTAAGTTTTAGTTGCTTTTCATTTTTTGCAACTACTCTGACCCTCAGTCTATTGCGGTTAGCAAACAGCACAGATAAGAAATACATCGGTAGAGCTGTTGCCGTACATAGACCCGCTTCCCGAGGTAAAGGTATGCGATTTCGAGTCTTGCCTAAGGCTTATTCTTTATTTTCGATATGCGCTGTTTACTCAATGCCGTAGACTGACGGTCTGAATAGTTGCGATGAAAAGCGACTAAAATTAAGATGAATCAGAATTCTAGTACAAGAAATCATTAATGGTTAAATATGTTTACGTATTTGTCTTCTGCTGCCTTCTTTTGCTCCCACGTGTTTTTCTTTCTTCTTCTCCATGTCGTTCCAATTCTTTTACATTGTTACCTTTCCTCTCTTTGTCTGTTCATCCCACTCCGCATCCCACTCTCCGTGTTCAACTCATCACCGTCATCCGTTCAACAACAAGCAGCCACTGAAGAAGTGACAATAAATAGACTCACAATGGACAAAAGGTGAACCGTTTTATGATTGCAACATTACTGGCAAAAAATAACATTAACAATAAGATCAACAGAGAGTGTGACCTTACCACGCGCAATGGCAGCAACAAACGTGATGACATCACTAACAGAACACATGACAATACAAATATCATTTACTTTAACCACGGCCACACCAAATTGCAAAACGGCAATATTATTAAACTTATACTGGAATAGAAACGAATAATTAAGATATAAAACAGCCGTATGTTGTCTGTCAGTAACGGCTCCTTCAACTCTTACCTCCTGATTTTCGATGCACAACATACAAATTGAATGCCAACACTCGCTGAAAAATTAGGTAAAGAAAATTGCCGAATGCGGTTGTTAATATATAAAATAATTGTCTTTTTTACTCACTGAAATATTTCGTTTGTTAATCTATATTATAATGATCCGATTTCTGTATGTTTTCTTTTGGGTCGTTACCGTAAGAGAATCTGCCAAATAATAGACGTGACTGTATCTGCGGATCACAGAGAGAATATGAAGGAGAAGGAAAAGCTAGAAAAATACCAGGACTTGGCCCGGAAGCTGAAAACGGTGTGGAACATGAGGATCAGGGTAGTACCAATAATAGTAGGCGCACTGGGAACTGTGTCAAAGACATTGAAAACAAGATTGGAGGATCTGGAGATCAGAGGAAGGATTGAGACTATGCAGACCACAGCAGGGGTCTGCACGAATAATAAGGAGAATACTGGAAATATGAGACTTAGGACCACTAGTCGTCAGCAATGGCCTAACAGCTAGAATTAAGAAGGCACGTGTAAGTAAAGCTGGGGAAAGTTTGTACGGTACAAACCACAGCATTGCTGTGATATGTGTGAGGGCGATGAGAGGAGGGCTGGAGACCTGAGGAGACGTACAGTCACTCAGCCTTTATCTGGTGTGAAAGTGCAAACCAAAAACACTGCTGTGGACTGCGGGAAAGTGAGTGGAGGGCTGGAGGAGACTTGCTATCATTTAGTTCCCAGCGATGACCACCAGACATCTGGTGTGAACATGCAGCAGCAGCTAGTAGTAGTAGTAGTAGTAGTAGTAGTAGTAGTAGTAGAAGAAGAAGAAGAAGAAGAAGAAGAAGAAGAAGAAGAAGAAGAAGAAGAAGAAGAAGAAGAAGAAGAAGAAGAAGAATACTGAAGATAGAAAAACAAATATGAAAATACCAGGACCTCGCCCGGTAACTGGAAAACTTGTAAAAGATGAGAGGTTCGTGCCCATAACACTATGCAATTCTTCTTCTTTTTCTTTTACATTTTTACGTTTCTGAGTAATAAGTGTTATTTTCTGATTGATTATGTCTAAAAAATGGAGAAAATGGCTCTTATTTCATTCAAACTTTGCTTTTGTAATCAGAACATTGATATTTAACTATTTTTTTGCCTCAGGCAGCTTAGAGAAGATGCTGCAAGCTCCTTATCTAGAGCTGCGAGAAATTGTTTCATAAAGCCTGTATTTATGTGCAATGGTGGCATCAACACCTTCCGGGTATCCACTTGATGTTGTTCCCTCTCACAAAGAATTCAGGCAGCTGTGGCCAGATCTGCCTTTTTATATTGCGCCAATGTGTCCCTGCTGTCTAAAAGTCAAGGATAGCAGGGAAACTTGGTAAAACCGGCCTGGACACAGATCAGGAATGCCACCATATTGAAGTTTCCGACGGTATCGCAGGCGTACTCTTCATACTTCAAGGCATCTAGCAAAGTCTTGACACTGTTATATTGCAGGTGAAATGAGGTGCCAATAATTTGTCTTGACCCCCGATAAGGAGACCGAATTATACTTTGTAGGCCTTGCACATCTTAGCAGATACTGCCACGGAGTACTGTATGAGGCAAAGGTCAAAGCCAGTGTCTCCATCGGATAACAGATAAAGAAGATCCATAATTGCAAGGAATTCCCAAAGAAGCTCATTAGGAAGGAGAAAGCAGCTTGGTGCAACTTTGACAAAGTAGTTCGAGGCTTCCAGGGCAATCACAAGGCCGAACAATGTGGAGCTGGTTGAGACTATGTTGAAAAGCTACGGTGAAATTGGCTGCAGACTATCTCTCAAAGTCCATATCCTTGAGACATATATTGATAAATTCAAAGAGAACATAGGCGCGTATTCGGAGGAGCAAAGCAAGCGCTCCTACCAGGATATACTGAACTCTGAACGCCGCTATCAAGGAACATATGACGCGAACATGATGGGAGATTATATTTCAGGGTCTCGTTCGTGAAAGTGAATTATAGTACAATCGTAAATCTCGAAAAACTACTCACTTCTAGATATTTTGTGATCACTTTTGGTTAACTTTAGTGTAAATACATGTTAATTTGGATTCATATGTTGTTTTTCTGAAAGATTTTGATATATGCAAATTCGCCCGTTGTACAATTGGAAATACCGTAATTATTCCATTTTCCCAGATGTTCAAACCTAAAACTTATATTATTATACATGAGAACTAAACGTTACCTATTTTTTCCGGTCAAGTGCGTGGCCATATTCGGGGCGGCGTGATCGAAAGTAAGTTATATCTATTGTCCAAGCTAACTAATGTGTTACAAAGCGTTTAAATCACTAAACAAATACTGGAGTTATTTAAATGTTTTATTCTCATCGATATCAAGCACATTTCAGTCTGATTCACTGCTGTTCGTGTCAAAGATAGACGCCATGACATCATCATCTACGTTGTCAGCGTAGTATAGTTGAGCCTCTCAAACTCGGACGTCTCAAACTCGGTAACATCTGAAACTCGGCAATTTTTAAGAATTAAATGGTTATTTATTATTATTTATAATTATTTTTTATATTTATATTATTTATAAAGATGGCCAAACACCATTCAAAATTCCGTTTCAAATGTAGATATATTCAAATATGAAGTTCTTTTTTAAACCTCTAAAAACAATATCTTACATCTAAACTCAACCAAAATGATCTAAATCTAGATGTAAGATGTTGATGTTTTACATCTAAATTGAAACACTGCAGACACCCGCCGTAAACAAGCGTAATTTTCAATATATTTTAAGTTCTGTTTCCAAATCCAGTCAATTAATCATTAAATTAACTGATTTCCTTCGAATCAATTTTCCGAGGCCTACTTTATTTTTGGAATATTTCAAATTAAACATTTGTAGCAGTTTAATTATTTTTCTGTCCGAAGTAATTTATTGTTGACAAAAATGTAAAATTTAAAATATCTAACAATCTGCGTGACGAATAAGTTTAATTAATCTATCTTTATATAACTTATAGGAATGATAAAAAAAACAAATCGGCAGAAAATCAGCACCTGATGAAAAAAAAACTCTTTTATATAAACGTTTTATTTGCTAACTTATCAAATAACTGTCAATAATCAATTATGACGATATTATAACTAAACAAAAAAACCTTGACTTTGAAATAGTCCCATTCTACTTAATAATTAAAGAAAATTTAGTTTTTCGTTTCTTTAGACAAATATTTGGACTTTTTTCTTCCTAGCAAAGCCAAGAAAAAAACTCAAGAACGGAATTTTTAAAACTTACGTTTTTGAAATAAAAGAAAACAACATCCGTGTTTCAAAACATAATGTAAAAAGTTGAACATAGGTTAAATTTAGCCGCTACACATTCTGAAAAGTCAGTGCGTATTATAGATGACAGATGTTTTCTTCCAGGATGCCATAGCCCATAATTGGGGGTGCGTATTATACACGAGTGCGTATTATACACGATTAATTACGTTACGTAACTTTCTAAGTATCAATAATAGCCATTTTCTATACTTCTTACTCATGAGCAATTGGAAAATAATACTAATTATTCGGGAAAATATCGCGTTTCAACGTGTAATAACTGACACACCTGGAACTGTCCCCAAATCTTTAGAGATCACATTGGAAGAAATGGTGATTTTTAGAGAAGGAATGCAATTGTCCAGACTACGGCATTATTGGGATCGGCAAGAATATGGGGAGAAGTGTAGGAGATTTGAGGAGACTTGCTGTCACTCAACACCCAGACGTCTAGTGTGAACATAAGGATTCATGAAAATAATAATAATCATAATCATAATCAAGACAACAACATTAATCAAATCAGTTAGAATACTGAGCAAAGTGCTGGGGTGTTGTGGGGACTAAAAGCCATCAGATACTATTCGTGTGAAAACTAATGCTTGGTTTACCACCTTTCCGATTATATCTAAAGATGTGCGAAGATTTGCATAGCGAACTGTGCATGAATGTTTTTTTAAAGTTGTGGGGTCGTAGCACAGGTCCGATCCCACTCTCTTGACCTCCAACGTCGTTTTTCTAATGGTACAATGAGACATTGCAGGAGTTGTCAGAAAGGAGGTAGAGTGTATCAATAGACTGCCTTAGGGGCTTCCGTCAGTGTAACCTTCTCTTATTTGTAAAGTAAATGGTTCCAACTGCCCTGCTATTTACCCATAGCCGAAGGAGGGGAGATAAGTGGGTGCATGCCTTTCCCAAGAGCTTTCATGCAACGTGACCTCGACTGAAACTCAAACTTGGTTCACCGATTTCATTTTCCGTGCCAGTAACCGTTACGCCACCCACAACAAAATACTGTAAACTCTCGTTGTAACTGCATTCGTTCTAATGACACGCTCGTTCTAATGGCATGTTTGATTTTATATTATCGCAAGACTAATGTCGTAGAATATACGTTTTCCAGGGCAAATAAATTATTTTTCTAATTATTTATATGGCGAATTTTTAAATGTGTATACCGTACTCTTTGATCTGCCTGTTACAATGCCAACGTCTTTATAACGGCACTGCCTGGGGGTACCGTAATAAGGGAGTCTACTGTAATGGCATAAAAATATGGGTAAGATCTGGTACTCTCAAATCTTTCAGTCGTTCTTAATGTTTCTGGACAATATGAGCTTGTTATTATTACAAGCAAATACGGATCCATATTACCGAAAACTGAAGACTGTAAGCAGATCGACAAATGCATTGAAAGAGGCCAACCTACCAACAAGAATGTCAGGAGGATGAACATGTCAAAAGAGTATATTACACAGAGACCCGACCACAATAAAGGAAATAAAGGAACCAATATACAAGGAAGACAACAATAATAAAGGCCTAGGAATTAAAGGTATTCAAATGCAACAAAAACTGTAGCAACGATGCAAGCTGTTTTGTCGCAAATGACAAAGGTATGATTAACAGTTGGCATCTAGACGAGCTAACCAAAATCCTGGATAGCACTTTATCTCTTGTTCAACTTTTCATTCTCTCTCAATTCTACATCCGAATAAAAGCAAAAACTAGCAACCACACAACAGGAGTTCAAGTTATTTTTCGACATCCCTACCATTAAGATGGAAGATCACCGGCCTGTCCATCAAACAATTGTATTAAAATATACTGTACTTGATATTCACCAAGCTAAGCTTGGTACGGCAGAAAATCAAATGGTGGTTAGAAAAGGGTTCTGGCCAATCTTCTAAATGTGGGGCGTTTGCCGGTAGAAAATACGAAACTATGTTAACCATCAGGCTTGCCATTATCTATCTATCCGGGGTTTTCTCTCGCTTTCTTTATTTCTCTCTCTATGTCTGCGAGTATGTCCTCCTGTCACCCTCTCTGTCTCTGTCTCTCTCTCTGTCTCTCTCTTTCTAGCATGGGGTGCGGGTGTGTATCTATGTGTAGGTATGCGTGTGCATACATATATGTATGAATATATATAACGTAAATATGTGAATTGATGCATATGCATGACAAAAGTATACGTGAGACATTCGTCTAGTTTTTCAGCAGGGAAAAGTTCATTTTTTACCAGCATCTTCGCTAAAATAAACTTGCTCTCTAAAACGCCGAAAGCAATCAGACGGTACGCCACGTCTGTGGCAAATGACGTGTCATCAGTGTCAGTTCAGCTTGAAGCACTAGTGTAAAGTAATGAAAACTCTTCAATCTTGTCGAGTATTCAAGAACGACATTTGACACCACCTTTTGCCAGAATCCAAAGAACTAAAATTATTATTGTGTGTCTATTTGCGTCTTCCTATTGGCTCACTGGGAGATCATTTGACTGATTTAAAACAAATGTCAAAAGCTGTGATCCTACCTCTGCAACTTAATTTGATGTGCTCAGCTTTCAATAAAGATAGCAGCGTTAAGTACTTTCAAATTAGATAGATCTGAAGAAGAAAAAACAGACAAGAAGTGATAGATAGATAGATAGATAGATAGATAGA
>VCCN01004350.1:1408144-1418941 GCA_006491835.1 Architeuthis dux
AATGTTCGTAAGGAGGAGATCTATACAAAGAAAGAAAGGAAAATGTAGCTTTAGTAAAAGATTGACAAAAATAGAATGGGAAAAAAAAGCCAAAGATGAAAAGGTATTTTAGCGGTAGGGGGTGAAAGAAATGAATTTTTAAAAAAGGAGAAGATATGAAGGCAAAACGAGAGTGAAGGATGGTGGGAAAACTTGAAAGGGTTGCCAACAGTTTCCATGTAAACAGTATTTACCTCATTTCAATTAGCCATTTTGTCGATCGATATTCCCCGAAAGATGTAAAGGAGCAAATTGCTTTGATCATCATCCCTGTCCACTTTTCACGTATTACAGCCATTCGAGAAGGACTCCTATTTCTTTCTTCTGTAGCCTTTTCCACCTCGTCGCCTTCCTTTTCCCTCTGTTTTGACATGTTTTTATTAACATGGCGCTCCTGCATTGCGATACAAGCACAAGTACAAACAAACATTGAAACTGTGTTAACGCCATACCTTCCACATAGGACACCAAAAACATGAAGTCGTTAAATAAAGCCAAACGCGGGATAAAAATTCGATATTATGAAAACTGTTTATAAATAGTATACAACTAAAATTACTCAAACTGTAATGAAGCTGAAGACCGCGGTTGGGAATTTAAACGGAACATTTTAACCGTGAACCTTAAAAAAATGAATCGAAGTACTCCATCTGCATGGAGGGTAGGGCTGTCAACAAGCGCTAATGCACCACACTCTGTTTACATTGTAGCCTTGTGTTTTGGTGATACAGTTTCGGGATCGGGCGTATGTTTACATAAGGAGTTCCTCTAGTTGTCAATTACTGTTTCCCGGCATTTTATGTGGGCTGGCAATGGCCAGTCTCCAAGGTTGCCAGATTAAAGGTACAAATGTGTCGCAAGAGTGCCTCTTGTCTCTAGTCTCATACCTTTGCGCGAATACATCATCATCATCAGCAGACTTTTGACGCCCGTCGTTGGACATAGACCTTCCCCAAGATTTGCCAGATCTCTCTTTCGCGGACGTCGCGGCAACAATATCTCCTGAACCTGTTTAAATCTTCACGCCATCTTATTTTCTACCGGCTACAATTTTGCATATGATCTCTGGGGATCAACGTTGTGGGTCGTTATGTTGTCAGATATTCTTCCAACATCGCTTGCCCATTGCCATTTGAATTGTCTAATGGATTCTATGATATATCTGACTCGTGTGTTTTCAAAGTTAAATTAGAGCACATTTGAGGGCCTACTGTAGCGAAATGTTTACCAATCAAGGCTTGCATACCAAATCGCTAGCATATTGCGGTTGATTTCCACGGACACTCCTACTACACTGGCCTTGTGCTAAGCCAAATCTAGTATTAAAATGTTTGACAAATCTTCTAGTACATTGAGTTGAATGCTCATTACGCACTCCACTACTTGTGGTCTAACTAAACTAAGCCTAGTAAATACCTGGACGCCCCGCCATGGAGCAATAGTCAAACTAGTTTCGCAGACTAATGCTACTGAAGATATTTTGATCATCATGGGTACTTCTCGCACTTGTGGACGTGCCAATATAAGCTAAGTCTAGTAAATACCTAGGCATCTTCTGATGGAGCAATAGTTAGCAAGATAACCTCACAAACTATTACCCCTGTAGTTGTTTTAAAGCTCATGAGTACTTCAAACGCATGCAGCCTTGCGTCAGTCTAAGTTAAGCCTAGTAAGTACCTGGGCACCTTCCCATGGAGCAATAAGTATCAAACTAGTTTCATAGTATACCAACTTTTGTTCGGACAAGCTAATCCCTTCTTTCTCCCTTTAATGCTGACAGAACGTTTCGGCCGATTCATTCTACCGCCTTCAGCAGGTGTAATATGTGATATCTGCAATTACACCTGAGGAAAGCCGTAGAATGAATCAGCCGAAACGTTGTCAACATTAAAGATGGAAAGGAAAGATTAGATTTTCCGAAAACAAAGTTGGTATGTTAATGACCCTTCTCAAAGTTATAGACAATAGTTTCAGAATCTATTAATGCTGCATTTTTTTTTAATGCTCATGGGTACAATTACATTGTGGCCTTGTGCAAGGTTAAGCCGAGGTAAAAAAAGATAGCTGGACGCATCGCCATGGAGCAATAGTTAGCAAACCTTTGCTACTTTAGTGATTTTGATCCTCATGGGTACACTTGTGGTCTTTTGCCAGACTAAGCTAAGTTTAGTAAATACCTTTACAATGTTCGCCAACTAAAATCCGTTAGCAAACTTAATTGCTAACACATGATCTGCTCCTATTATATTCTGATATGATTAGCTAGTCCTAGTGAACACAAAATGTAATATTCAAAATAAAAGAGATCGATTCAAAGCTCTGCATATAACGGAAACATTTCCTGTTTCAAAGATTTAAAAAAAAAGTATAAATGAAGCATTGAATAAGGAACTACAGAGGAAGTAAAAATCTCGTTCTCTTCTTTCAAATAACGTTTCAATAGTTTCCAAGTTTCAGGAGGAAATAAATTATTGTGACTTTTTTCAGAGGAAGGTTAATAGAAATAATCTCATAGAATGAATGCCATTTTTCTTTAATTGTCCTTTTTGTGACAGTGCAGAAAATCTTAATGAAATTTAAATCCATTGAAAAGCGCTACGATCGAATTCGTAATGATCGAGGAGGCGCCTGATTCAGGCATCTTATCAAAATTGATAATGTACAATTATTCTTGGAGGTCGAGGGTGGGATTATTGAATAAGATCGTATCGGATTCGGAATGTTCCGAATATCGATCTGTTTATACTTTGAAATCTCAGAGGATCTCTTCGTTCGCTGGATTTCTTTTTCGACTAATACTGCGCTATGATTAATATTATCCTTTCCAGAATAAATACACGCATCTGTACATTAATATTATTGTTATGGATACTCATCCTAGTAGTAGTAGTATTAATAGTAGTAGAAGTAGTAGTACTACTAGTAGTAGTAGTAATAGAAACAGAAGTAGTAGTAGTACTAGTATTAGTAGTAGCTGTGATTATAATAACAATAACTATATTTATTTACAAGATGTGTGAAAAATATATAGTACACCTTTATAATTGATGAACAAAACATGAAGTGATATTGTTCGAAATCTGTTAGATAACGCATTGTCAGTTGATATTAATTTGTAACTTACAGTTCTCTTATTGTAATTTCAGTTGCTTTTTGATCGCAGTCCCAGACTTTTAATATTAATTGACAATGCTTCATCTAATTTCGAATAATATTCCAAATACTACCGGTGTATATGGTTAGATGTAAACGATTGTAAGTGTTTGGCCTCCATAGGATAATCCGTAAGGCAGCTGCCTCGGAAAGGGTAGATTCCCAAAGATAAGAAATACAAGTTCGAGTCTCACTTATATTTCTATTTCCGATCCACGCTGCTTACTAACTATCGTGCAATGACGATCTGCGAGTTGCGATAAAAAGCATTTAAATGAAAGAAATGCATAATAAAGAACACAACGTAAGTAATATTTCTAAACTGATCATAAAGAAACTTTTTTTTATGATTTAAAGTAGTTAAGCAATTTATTTTCAAATTTAAATACGCACGTAGAAATATCAGTTTCCTCTTAATTTTCAAGACCTTCACATCTTCCATATTTTGACAGGATGTCTCGCTTTTGACCAATGATTAGCAACCTATCCTCCAAGACCATTACTACTGTCCTTGTTGGGTACTCTAAAATGATGAACCTGTGCCACACTTTAAGCGCAAAAGGACGTTAATAAACGTTCTTGCTACTGTAAAGCGACAAAAATGGTTGACACTGAAGGTGTTAATACATACCTACACCGTTTGCAAGAAGGCCTCGTCGTAGAGCAAAGGTCAGCAAGCTGGACTTGCAAACCATTACTGCCGTGTAGAGAGTACAGTCCTCACTAGATTCCTATACTGCGACTGACTATGTTAAGCTTAGTAAATATTGTGTGCCTAGCCATGGGGGAGTTGTAATAGTTATCACACTAATCGCACAGGCCATTACATCTATATAGTTGGGCACTTACCTGGAGATTACCACGAGCAGCCTTGTTCCAGATTAAGCAAAGCTTGGAAAATACACATATTTCCCCATACGCTTTTATTTTTTTATTCTTCCCGACTATTACAATTGCGAACTGAGTTCGATCATCAATGAGTACCCAACACTTGTGGCCTTATGTCAGATTCACTTCACTAGGTGCCCTGCACTTTGGCTTTGTGCCAGGCAAACATAAGCTTAGTAAATACCTATATTTCACTTTTCCTCAGAGTGCCTCGCCTTGGAACGATGGTCAGCAGGCTAGACTCACAAACTATTGCTACCATATAGTGAGTTCGATCCTCACCCAATGTAGAGCAGTAGTTAGCATGCTAGTCGCACAGGCCCTTACTTCTCTATATAGCTAGGTACACACCAGATGCTCAAAACGTGTAGACTTGTGCCAGACTAAGCAAAGCTTGGTAAATACCTATATTCCTCCTTTAGCTTATTGGACTCTCCTTGGACTCTCCTTGGAACAATGGCAAGTAAGTTATACTCCTAGACAATTACTGGTGTGTATTGAGTTCGATCTATGTGGCCTAGTACCAGACTAAGCTAAGCCTATTAAATACTCATTGAACGAGCCTTATTGCTCTTCTCTTCCTGACACTATTACTTAAACGTATGCATTCTGCATTATGCAGACTGTAGAATAAGCAACACAAGTATGTGTAACTATTTTCATGCAAGAGTTCCACGTGCCATATGTTGCATAATGAAGCTTATAAAGATCTTTATTGTCCTGGCAATCAGCCAATTGCAGTTTATCGTTTACAGGCCTTATGAAAGATTCTGAAGCTAGGAACATAAGCTCTACATAGACTTAGGGAAACGAATATCAGTCAGTGTGATCTTTCTCTACTTGTTTAACACAGGAAACGTCATTTTCGACGAGATAGTCACTTGTCTTAATCTGTTAAACGGTTCCAATAGGGAAAGAAGGCATTACTGCCCCGATTTGTGAAAGAGTGGAAATCAGCATTCGAAACCGTGTTTTTTTACCCGAGTTCAAAAATCGACCACTGGCGCCAAGTGGTAAGTAGAGGTTTTATTTGCAACGGACTCGAATTTTAAAGTTTGGCTTAGTTTTTCACAATGACGAACGAACTTGCAACAGTGAATGGTCTCCGAAACAAGCTTGGAAATGATTGCTTTGCTAGGCTTAGCTTAATCCAGCACAAAGCCAAGTAAAAATGAGGAGATTGTATTGTGTCAAACATCGGTTGGGAATGATCTACATACCTGCCTTTTACCTGGGTTCGAAAACCGATCTCTGGTACCGCTAGGAGATACGCAACTATCTTTACCCCGAAGTAAGGCTTATGTATTGTGTATAGATTAGTACGACACAAAGCCACAGGTGTCGGACACTACAATAGTGATTATCTGCAAGACTAGGTTCCTTACCATTCTTCCTTTACAGAGAGACGTCTCTTGAACAAAGTTAAATTGGTATGGCATAAGATTACAGTTGTTGGGCATCCAGTGAGTATCGAATTCACTGCACTACTTAATTTGCTTGGGATATGAGTGTGCCTACCATGGCGACACGTTAGGAACTCTCGCTTAGTACGGCACAACATCAAAGCTTAGAAATGGATAGAGGAATATTAGGTTGCATCCGTCTTCCAAATTAATACGGCCTGTCTGCTTAGGAAATTAGTTTTATAAATCTTCACTCTTCCGGGGACCTGAAAACCGACCATTGGTGAATGGGAAATATGCAACAATGAACCACCAATTCGGTCTTGTGAAATGCAGTTCTTGTCTCTGCAGCCAATTGGGTTTGAACCCATTTTACAACCTCACTGTTTGTATAGATAGAGTTCTAAGGAGACATACTGTTGTATATCCATCTTGGTCCGCGGGAGGAAAATCCTGAACTTGGAGAAAAAGGACACTCGAGACTTGGTTTATAAAACTATGGTGATATATTTTTATTTGCATCAAGTACATTGTGCCGTGGCGGAGAACGAAGTGTGTGTGTGTGTGTGTGGGGGGGGTAATGAGAGTTGTCAGACTGTTCCCAACAGGGACACTGGCCTTCCCCCAAACTAGGCGGTCTGTCTTTCTGCTTTTCTGACGACCTCTGTGTCGCTTTTATCGGGTTCGAACGCCTACGCTGATTTTCCAGCCCGCCATCTGTAGTCAGAGTCAATATCCTGTTTATGACTTTTCAACACCTGGTCTGTCTTCCGGTACCTGACACATTTCAGTTTTCGTCGATATCATGTTTATAGCTTTCAACACCTGTGGGGGTCAAATCTGTGACCTCCGCCCACGTCTGCCTAAATATCCAACAATACCAAAAGATACAAACGGCTTAAAATAACTAATATCTCTGTTTCTGTAGTATCTTTATTTATTTTTTCTAAATTTAGTTGATAAAATAGACATTTTAAAATTGTATGAAGAAAGAAGAGAAACAGAAATAGATTATCAACACAAGATATTATATTTAGCCTTATGTAATACCTTGTTCTTTCTTCCATTGAAACCGTACTATATACGTTAAAACCGGTATCCTACCTCAAAGCCATTCCATTTCTCTCAAGAATATCGATAATGATAATCTTAGAGACGATCCACCATCTTTTCCAACTGAGCCATGCAGGCTGAAAGTGTTTTGCGCGGGAAACCTACACGACGCAGGAGACATTATAAATAAAAATGCGAAGAGAAAAGTGAGGAAATTTGGATGCTAACTTGTTTTACTCATGGATAACCGGTTCACCAACAAAAAACTAAAAGCCGTAATGTATTTTAGCAAGCTCTCTCTAAAACAAATATTAATTTAAATAACGGTTTTCTTGTCGACAAGTCACACGGAAGAAAAGAGATAAAGTCAAAGAAAGCAAAAAAGAATTTGTCAAAGAAAAGTCTCAGTTGAAGTGTAGACTTCCAGATAAAGTAGAAAAAGGAAGAGTGGTACAACAGACCTAAGTGTAAACAGGTAAAGAATCAATAGAAACACGACTGTTTGAAATTTACTTAGCGATAGCCATGTCCTTAAAACCTCCTTACATTGGAGATAACATTTCAGACAATTAAACTTATTAAATGTACTAAACCTGGTTACATTGTGAGCAAGCGAATTTCACTGATTGTTGCAGGCGCTTTGAGTTCGATTCACCGGGTGTTGGATTCTGCCCGATAATCTCAGCTACGTCGGGCGTCTGACGTAGGACAATGACCTAGCAATGCTGGCGTCGCGAGTTCAGTCCCTACTTGGCGTCGTACTGTTGTGGCCGTGTGAGGCTAAGCTAAACTAAATAGATGTACTAAGTATAGCTTAGTTAACCAAGTAAGCAACATTCTGGACAGCAACGCAGATGATTCAAAGTTTTGGAAGATGAACAAACCAATGTGCAAAAGGTTGGATTTTTTAAAAGTCTTTTAGTAAGAAATCACTTAAGAAATATTGATATGTTGATGCCTGAAAAAAACGTCGGTTTTGACAACCTTTAGGGAGCATTTCGTGAACGCTTCTGGTGGAAAATTAAAACATTGATAAATTGATTTGGAGGTGCTTGCAAACTTAGTCTATTTTATTATTAGACACCCTTAAGTTGGATTTCGGGAAAGCTTCTGGTGGACAATGAATAAAAATACAGAACGTTCCAACATTGTATGAAAATCAATAAAATGATAACCATTATAAAACTAATGGGCCTAGATTCGTCGAATTTATAAATACCACTTTCCGTTTGAATGCTGTGTCTTCTTATTAAGCCATGTCTGAAGATTCGTCTTAAGGAAGTCGATATAAAGCCCAACATCCAGTGATGGCTCAAGGAGAAGATGGAAATGGGTATTTATGCACGACAATGCCTGCTCGTACTGCTAGTGCAACCGTTGAATACTTATGAATTTAAAAAGAAAAGACCGACTCATTGAGTAGCCTACGGCATGTTCGCTAGATATGAACCCTATCCAAAATGGCACCTTTATGCGGGTTGCAAGCAATTTTCATCCAAGAGTGAATCATCCTGGGGAGCAATATCAACTGTTTGTGATTCCATCATCCCTAGAAAGATTTTTATTTATTTATTTCACTATGTCTGTCTATAGACAATGGATATAATAAATATTTGTTTTTAAGGTTAATTTATGATTACTTGGGTGTTTCTATTCATAGAACTTCTTTATCTAGATATTTAAAAAGATGTTTTAATTCTGCTTAGCCCGAGCAAGAGTGGGGGTCCACACCTCCTGGATCCGCGCCTATTATATCAGAAAATTGCTTTTCTACTGTGTTATTGGACCAAACATTTACATGTTTGTTTTGTGTGTCATTTCTTTGAAATAATCAATGTTACGTTTGGTGATTCTCGTTCATGTTTTATGTTCCGATCGCTTTAAATTGATGCTTTTGAGAGGGTTACATATCAATTCGAACATTTTAAATAATCACATTTTGTATATTCCACCACAAATGGAATTGTATATTATAATAAGATCTTAGACTTCGTGATTTTTTTGCATAAAAAATGCGTATGCTTGACTAAACTTGATGACTCTAGGACCATTATTTTTATAATTATTATCATTTTATTGATTTGTATATAATGTTGGAAGACATTGTATTGATACTATGTTGATTCGGCGTTGCTTGCATAATAAGCTAGTTTTATTATGAGACATCCTTAAAGGTTTGATTTTATGAAGGCTTCAGGTGGAAAATCAATAAAATTAGAGATAGTATTTTGATTTAGTGTTGCTTGAAAACAAAGTCGGTCATATTATGAGACACTATTTAGGTTGGATTTCGTTAAAGCTTCTGGTGCGAAATCAATTTAAAATATTGATAGTAAGTTGCTTTGTTGTTGCTAGCAACATGTTTTTATTATTATTATAAGACACCCTTTAAACTACTACACACTAAGAAGAGATACAAACAGGTCTGATTAGTCACTCAATAGAAACCATTACATGACCAACGTCTCTTGGCAGCATTCCGTGTTGGGGGTGATCAATTAAAAAATCGGAAAAAGGGGTGATCAATGCTCTCACCTTTGATTGGGCAGTGATCCAGTAAAAAAGAGGCTGAATTTTAAAAAAAACAAACTATTGGACCAATTTAGCATAAACTTACATAGCAACCCCCCCCCCTCTAAAAGCCTATTTTGGGGGGAGAATTCTTTTAAATAGGTTTTTTCTAGACAAAACAAGGAGTAAATGTTTACATTTTCAGTCCTCTAAGCTCCATCGGTGTGGTCTGAGCGCGCGATACATACATAGCCAGCCAGCCAGACCAACTTGAAAACTGAAGAAACTTATGTTGACAGTTTTGGTTGACGGTTTCTAATACGAGTCCTAAAAGTATGGGAAGGAGACAGAAAAATAAAATAACAAGATAAGAGAAAGAGAGGAAAAATAAAAGTGGGACACCATGCTAAGATGTTAGAAGCTGTCGCCGAGATTGCTCACTTTTCAGACATCACTTCATCTGTCCATCTGATTCAATAACTGGGCCAACAGAGATTCTCAAACGACCGTTAATGAGGTTACCTGGTGACCAACTGACCAGTGGAGACTTCTTAACCAGTCCAACGTGGAACTAGGTTATAAACGAAAACGAAAACAGTAAACTCTCGTTCTAACGGCACTGTTTAGTGTCACGCGTTCTAACGGCATATTTGTTTTTATATTCCCGCAAGACTGTTGTTGGAGATTAGTTTGCAACAGCATATAAATATATAAGTTCATTACTTAAAAAGAAATAATTAGTAAACCCTTAAAACAATGCCACCTAAGGTAACACAGACATGTGAAAAGAAATATACTATTCCTTTATTTTTGAATTAAACTTTTGCCTGCCCAAGGTATTTTCTAGGAATTATTCACTGATACGTTCAGCAAAAAAATATTTATGTACCACAATGTATGGCACAATTACTTTCTGGTTCATTCATTTTATGTGCAGACCTGTAACCCGTATATGGGGCATTAGACTGTGAAAGGATAATAAAAAGTAATTTTTGTCAGAGCTTTTTGGTTTCAGATTATTAATACACTTCACAAAAAATCCATCTGTTATAACAGCAGATTCGTTATAACGCTACTCTTAAACCCCCCAGGTTGCTGTAATAACACGAGTCTATTGTATAAAATTGTTGGCGTGGGCATCACAAACAATTCGACCATAATTTTCATTACACTGGTCATTTCATCAATGTATTCAACCAATTCGAATATGTTAACCTGCCGGTATCGTTGTAGAGTATTAATGCAACAGTGAGAGGTAGATGGAGATGAAAAGAGTGTGTTATAGAGAGAGTGGTAAAGAAAGAGAATGGTAGAGAGAAAAAAGTGGTAAGGGGAAAGAGAAGATGTGTGATAGAAAAAGAAAGGGGGAAGAAGGGGGATGGGAGAGAAAGAGAAGGAGTTAAGTAGACACAAGAGAGGAAGAGAGTGTTTGGTAGAGAAATAAAGAAAGGGGATGGGACAGGATGAAAAGGTGATAAGGGGGAAGAAAGAAGAGGAAGAGAGTGAGTGATAGAGAGAGAGAAAGTCAATGGAAATGGGGGAGAAAGAAAAGGTAGGTAAGGAGAAAAAGAAAGGATCATGTGATTGAGAAAGTAAGGGGGTAAAGAAAGAAGATGAGAGAGAAAGAAACAGAATGTAAGGAGAGAGAGATGAAAATAGTGTGTGAGAGAAAGAGATCGAGAGAGAATCTGGATGAAAGAAAAAGAGGGAGAAAAGATCAGAGATGAGAGAGTGTATGTAATATATATAT
>VCCN01004350.1:1479624-1489829 GCA_006491835.1 Architeuthis dux
CTTCACTGAATAATGCTCGATCTAGTGGTTAATAGAGAAGAGTCTGTTTAAGTGCATTGACAAGAAACGAGGTTATGTTGAAAAATAAATATTTGTTGTGTATAATAAATGCCTTTTTCAACATTAGGCTACGGAAATATTGATGTCTCTCTCTATATATATATCATCATCAGCCGTTATAAGTCCACTGCTGGACAAAGGCCTTTCCCATCTCTTTCCATGACGACCTATCTTGTGCTAAACTCTTTCTATCTCGTCCCTCCATCTTGTGTCTGGTCTTTTCCTACTGCGTTTACTCTCCCATGGACACCAATCTGTTAGTGTTTTTCCCCATCTAGTGTCATTTGCTCTTGCTAGGTGACCAGCCCATCTCCATTTTTTATGCTTAATTATTTGTATAATATCTTTCACTCTAGTCTTCTCTCTGATCCATGTTGATCTTTTTCTATCTCTTAGAGTTATCCCTAGCATTGCTCTTTCCATCGATCTCTGTGCTATTCTAAGTTTGTTTTCAGCTCGTTTGGTTAATTTCCATGTTTCGCATCCGTATGTCATGGCTGGTATTATGCAACCGTTGTATAATTTACCCTCTAAGCACATTGGCAAGGTGCTCTTCAGAATGTCTATATTCATACCAAATGCTTTCCAACCTATCTTTATGCGTCGTTTTATTTCGCAGTCATGGTCTTTCTCTAGCTTTATTACCTGTCCTAGGTAGATGTATTCATCAACCTCTTCTGGAGACTCTCCTATCTTCATTACCTTTTTGGGTACTTTATCGTTGAACATTATTTTTGTTTTTGTTCTGCTTATGTTTAATCCTACTTTTTTACTTTCCCTATTTAAATCAATTAACTTGGTTTGTAATTCTTCGCATGCTTCCGACGTTATGGAGATGTCATCGGCGAATCTTAAGTCGCTTAAATATTCTCCATCTATGTTTATTCCCATTCCCTTCCAGTCAGTTTTTCGAAAGATGCTTTCAAGGCTTACTGTAAATAGCTTAGGTGATATTGTATCCAAACAGAGTGGTTTGTTGTATTCTAAGGACGTCTCGATTAGTTGATTTATTGCATGTAGGTGATCTATTGTCGAGTAGCCGTTTCTGAAGCCTGCTTGCGCACGTGGTTGATTTTCATCTAGAGTGCCTGTTAATCTGTTTGTGAATATTTTTGTGAATAGTTTATATATGTTAGGTAATAGTGTAATAGGGCGCTAGGTCCGTTTGTTATGTTGATGTAAGTGACGCTGACAGAATGGTAGATGAGATTAGACAATGTGGTAAAGAAAGATTGAGAAACGCGTGTTCCGTTTCAAACATATTCATTATCATGAAGATAAGCCTGTATGCAGTTCGTCGTTGCGAACGACTTCATCAGAATAAATTTGAACATTGCAGAAAAGTGCTCTATCCATGCCGGGAAGTCGAAAAGAAATGAAGCATATTTTCTATGCTTGGCAGAAGGTTCTCTATGGGTCTTTGAGCTGGTAGGGTGTGGGTGTTTAGATTAACTGGGTCTGTGTATGTGTATAAGCTATAATGTGCGTGGGGTAGAGGGTGGGGTGTTTAGATTAGGTGGTTTTGTGTGTCATCTGTTGAGTGGTGGAGGTGGTTGGTGTGATTTATGTTTTCTGGAGTTTCTGTAAGGTCAGGTTATTGTGTGGCTGTCTATACCTGTGCGTGTGTGTTCCTTCTATTGTGTCATGGGGTGCTGGTGTGTGTATACAGCTAGGTATGTATACGCTTATATACATATGTGGGTGGGTGTATGTTTGCATGTGGGTACTAGTGTGTGTGTATATGAGTGTGCACTGTTTGTGTGTGTATGTGTCCAGTGTATGCATGTGATATAAACCTGTATATTCTATCCAATGCCTTGTGTGTGTATGTGATTATTTATGATTTTGATGTTGTGTTGATTTAAAATAAGTTTATTTAGGCTGTTGCGAGTTGGAATAACCCAGGTCTTTGGGATATCGTTTAGCATTCAGATATGAGCTAATATTCTGGTTGTGTGTGTTCCTGTAACCAACTAAGGCGTTTAGGTTGTCGTCAAGCTTGAGGACTCTACGGTGTTCGTATATCCTTTTCTTGAGTGGCCTGGACGTCTCGCCGATATAGACCTCGTTGCAGTGGTTACATGGTATGGCGTAGACACCGGCTTCGGTGGGAGTAGGTTGTGGTGTGGCTTGTTGAGTAAGTCCTTAATGGCTGCGGAGGTGCTTGTAGCAGTCTGTATGTTCTGTTTGCTCAGGTTGAACCACCAATATCACCATCAACCAACAACGTCCGTTAAAACCTTTGCCACATGAGGAGCATAGCCCATCGACGATCGTCGATGTTCCTGTAACAAACTGGGTTTTCCGGTCTAGAGTTATTAGCCCTATCCCAACCGCTTAACCTCAAAGAGAGTTCTTACAAAACAACGTCAGAAACCTATAAAGATATAACAGTCTAGTAGCAGTAATCTATAAACTTGGAATTTGATGCTTAAAGTTGTTTGAGATTCTGAGATGATGCAACTTTATTGTTCATATAAATATATATAGATGTATATATTATAGTTGATGATTTTCTTCATCATTTTGTTCCCTTTAATTTAAATGTTTTAGCCGATATATTCTTCAACTTCTGTTTCGTACCACTGGAGTTTGCTATATCATATAACAACAGCTATACTAACTTAACCAGAGAAGTCATTATGATCAGAAACGGTTCTTTGTTTCTAATCCTTCTGTTAATGTCTTTCAATTTTATTCCACACCATATTGTTGACAACCAATCAAAGCAGTAGTAGGAGTAGGAGCAGCAGTTTTAGTTGTAGTATGTGTGTGTGTGTGTGTGTGTGTGTGTGTGTGTGTGTGTGTGTGTGTGTTATTAAAGCACCTTTTCCACCCTGTGCCATTGTGATCTGTCCTTCTGCCATGGCAGCAACGTTGAGAACTCATGCCAGGTTACACCGTGACACTGACGATGTAAATATCGTTCTACAAATGCTTGACGATTCTAGCGATGACGAAGTGTTACTTTCCAACACAGAATTAGACGCTAGGGGGAGACTTTGGTATATCGTATAATTGCCATTGTATCTTGATTGAAAATAATGATAATGCCCTGTTTTCAGTCACTCAATGGGCGATTGCTTATAAGGTCAAAGCAATAAAAGTTATATAACGTTAATATAGATCTAAGAAGATTCTATAGTACGTATTCATAAGCTTCGTGGGTTATTACTATGTTTTCAAAGAGCTTATTAAGAAACAGAAGTAGCTACGCTCAAAAGGTAAAAGGTATTCCAGCTGATTCTGTAAAGCTAATGTCCATATAAAGCTGTCTTTTTTAAATCTTTCATTTGTTTTATAATATTACATAAAGAAGGTTTGACGGTCCACTTTCTTCATATTATCTGTGAGTCTGGTTCATTTTCTATCGACTGCACGCCAACTACAACTGATGTGATCAGACTAAATATGATTAGATTTAGATAATTTGATAATTAGAGAAATGAACATTCCGCAGTAGAAACATGAGGAAATAAAGATTATAGATAGATAGATACATAGATAGATAGATACGCGTTGTCATATGAATAGATGGATAAAAGCATATATGTTGCTAGATAGATAGATAGATAGATAGATAGATAGATAGATAGATAGATGGATAGATAGATTAAACTATCCTTCATACTGTTTCATTATAAATTATAACCTATTACCAATATCTGCCCCCATATGTCACTCACTCACACACTCCACCTAGTAACCCTACCACCAACGCTAATATCCCTCCATCTGTGTGTTCTCTACCCCATTTTTCTTGCAATTCATTCGTTTCCTTTCTTACTTCATTTCAAGCAATTTTAAAATCCTGCGTCGCCTGTTCAAAAGACCATGTTGGGATGAAAGGGTTTTGTTGACGCAGTCACGTTCCGTCTCACGTAATCGCATGGCCTGAATAGTAGAAAGGCATGCGTTAAACAGAACTAAACAAGAGAATTAGCTGAGAAGAAACTCGTGCATGAAATGGAGTCGGTTGTCATTGCAATGGGGGGGGGCAGTTGTTGATACTGCTGTAATTATGATAAGATAAATAAATACAAAGAGGAAGAAGACGAATACGAGATATGAAAACACGAGGAAGACAAGGCGTTAACTTAAGAAGAGAAAAAGTAGACAGGGTTGAAACATTTAAAAATAATTGGGAGAAACTTGATTTCATTTCAGAGAAATCCAAAAAGAAAGAAGGTGATGATGAATAATCTGGATAAGAATGAGTTGATAAAAACGGAACCGTAAAAGAGTGGGAAAGAACAAAACGGTGTATAAAAAAGAGGAGCCGTTGAATAGGTCTTTGAAAAGAGACGGATTTAAGGGATAGATGGTGCAGAAATAAAAAAGACAGGGAGAAATACCTGTTAGTTTAAAGGGTAAGCGGATTAGAAGCTTTTCTGAAAAAAAGAAAAAAGTTAGATGTTGGGGCATTTGAAAATTTAAACGAATCACGCTATCTTAGCCAGGGTTAGTTACCGTAAATAATTTTAACAAAAAGGTTCTCTCAGATAATGGGTGTTGCTTTTCGAGCACACCGCGAAGGGATGAAACTTAAATGGGTGAAAACCTGGATAAATATCAGAACCACACCAGAGATGTAGCAAATGGAATACGAATGTGATTATTGTACCAATCATCACTGGAGTTCTTGGAATGGTCCCCAAGACGCTTTGAAACAAACTGGCATAGCATAATCAGAGAAAAATAGTGAAGACATTACTATTGTTTAAGAAGACTTGCTGATCCTCAACGTAAAGGCCATATAAAAGATCTGTGAAAGATTGCACTCTTCAGAAACGTTAACATATTGTGGAAATTCCAACTGTAAAATCTCTCGAAGAGATTTGGTTGGTTTTAAAAACTGGCAGAGAAGCCTACTGAAAAAGCTTCTAGAGACTGTTTCCTCTGACGTGAAGATGCAAATAATAGAAATACAATTCAAAGAACTTTTGTGAATAATATTTATTTACTAAGCGTATTCGGCCCCCAGTGAGGAACAAAGTCACTACTCAGTATATGTGAGAAGGAGGAGGGAGAGGATTAGGCATTATTATCGACTCTGCTATCAAGGGACTGCACAAGGCAGACTGTTAAATGAAAGATTAGTCATCATAGTCAGAATTTGTAGGGAAACTGACAAGATGACAAATGCGGGATCAGAAAACCCCAAAACAAGAAGTCATCATAGTCAGAATTTGTAGGGAAACTGACAAGATGACAAATGCGGGATCAGAAAACCCCAAAACAAGAAGTCATCATAGTCAGAATTTGTAGGGAAACTGACAAGATGACAAATGCGGGATCAGAAAACCCCAAAACAAGAAGTCATCATAGTCAGAATTTGTAGGGAAACTGACAAGATGACAAATGCGGGATCAGAAAACCCCAAAACAGGAAGTCATCATAGTCAGAATTTGTAGGGAAACTGACAAGATGACAAATGCGGGATCAGAAAACCCCAAAACAAGAAGCCAAACATGAGAAGAAAATCAAGTCCACTGACATTTCAAGAGACGGACCAAGAGATGCGATTCAGATGCGATGACACGGACATGATTGCGAAGAGGATATTTAAAAAGAGAAGCTGCATCCTTATGAATAGTGTCCCAGAACAATTCCATAAAAAAAACAACGGTAATAAGGCCAAGAAATACAGGAAATAGCAGAATAGTTATTGTAGACTATGAAGAGATAGAGATGAAATGTTCAAGCATATAATAAGCAAAAACAGCAAAACAGTCCTAAGAAATAAAGAAAAGATTCTACGAGACTTTGAAATTTAAGCGAGCCACCTAATCCAATCTACACCAGAAGACGAGATCATTGCGAACAAAAAGTTGTATTATTCAGATACTGGATGTCAGTTTTGCAACATGCCAGAAAGCAAAACTAGAAAGAAAGTGTGGGCCTGGCAAAATATATAGATTTTGCGAGACAACTGAAAAAGAATGTTGAACGTCAATATGATAGTTATGACCATCAGTAGTTGGAACAGTCCCAACGAGCCTTACTTACACAGAGGTTGGAAGTGTTGGAAATCCTAGGAATAATTGAAACTATCCAGTTGGTAGAATTACTAGAAATCAACTAGAATACTAAGGAGAGTGTTAGAATATTGAATAGACTTGCTGTCACTTGATCTCCAGTGAAAGTCACCAGTTGCACATGGTGTGAAAACACAGTGAGAACAAGCCTGGCTCCTCCAGGGTCAAACTCCACTCCTACTTCTATTCCGACTGAAGATGATTACTGCAACCTTTGTATTGTATATATAATAAATAAACAATTAGCGAAAATATTTTTCTATATTTATTTATTAAAAAGAAATAATCCCATGCGTATGTGTATGATAAATTGTCATTTGTATCTCAGACTTGTCAAGTTAGATCAGGCAATAAGACGCCCAGCTAGCGATCACTAGGTCGTGAGTTCAAATCGGAGAATGGGGGTTTTACATATCGGTTTACTCCAATAATTTTGGCGAGGATTATTGTTGCACTTTTTACATAGGAAAGTAAAGTCAATTCTGACTTTGTCCTGGAGTTTGACAACAATGGATAATAATAATAACAACAATAAACAATAAACAACAACAACAACAACAACAACAATAACAACAACAACAACAATAACAATAACAATAACAACAATAACAATAATAATAATAATAGAATTTCCTCCACCAAGGTGACCATGGGTCGGTTTGCCCTGCTTATGCTCGATGTAATTGACAGATTGCAACAAACTCCACTGCACTCATTCAAGTTTCCGACCGATCTTCCTTTACCGAATGTCATTTCTGTTGACAACGTTTGCTTATTCAGTTCACTGAGTTTGCTGACAACTTCGCATTTGGACTGAGTAGCTTCTGTAACAGGCATAGCAACAGTTCACTTTCTTGGCAACCAATGCCCGTTAAAAACGCCACGACCCAACACGCACCATCTCATGCCTTATCTACCTATAGATTGATATAAATAGTTGGCGCAATGAGATCATTAAAACGAACCTAATTAATTGATCAGTAATTTTAGTGAGACGTTTAACTGTAAAACGAACTGTGTCTGCTTGTGTCCGTTTTCTCTATCATAAATGATTAATTACCTTACAAAATTAACTTAGTCAAGGGATATCAAATATCTGTGGAAGCTCAAATGTTGAATGCTTATTTTCAATGCTTGCATGCTCCTTCTTACACGGGATATTGACACTCCACAATGTTACTTACCTTTCGCAGTCATCGTATTCATGCAGTTTTACAAACTGTCATACTTACATGGTTTGAATCTTTCTCTCCCTCTCTCTCTCTCTCTCTCTCTCTCTCTCTCTCTCTCTATCTATCTATCTATCTATCTCCATATATATATATATAAGACTGACTTGGTTACTAAAATCGATGTACATTGGCATTAACGCAAGTAATGTTGACTAGCTTGCTAAACACCAAACGACATCGAGGCGCCTAAAAGTCTGGCATAGGGACAGGGTATAGTGGCACTCTGTCAGGATCGAACGCAGTATAGTAGCAATGGTGTAGCAAAAGTAGCTTGCTAACCATCGCGAAGCGACAATAAACTAGGGAAAATGACGAGAAAATATCTTTCGCTGATCATATACGTAAACACTAACCCTAACTTATATCACTTATAGTTAAATTTAATTTTATTTTAAAATATTGCTTTAAATGGACAAATTATCTGCTTTCATTTGAAAATGGAATTTTTGAAAAATAAATTCATAGGCTTTGAAAAATAAAATCACAGGCTTAGAACAGTGAAAAAGAAACTGATCAGTGAAAATTTAAAGATCTGTGTAGAAAAGGCGCCGTTCTGAAGCCCTCATAAAACATGGTGCAGCGGAATCTAACGCAGAAAAATGTTTTGAATTTAACACGGAAACGGAAACAATCGCCAAACCTTTCCAGGGCTTTGACTTACCGCATGAAATTCTACTTATTCAATTCTCATTCCACTTGCTGAGTTGTGGCCGTATCAAAACCTACACCAATACCACGAGTTGTGTTTTGTTTGTTGCGATGAGGCAAAACCAGCGGTTGTTGTGTCACGTGACTTGTCGACATTGTACGTCACGTAATTGCTGATATTGTTGATTGATAGATAATCTGACAAGTCTGCAACTCGAATTTCCGCCTTCAAATTTGTTCAGTGTATCACGTCCGTAAAAGATATTGTTAGACTGACAAAGAGAGGGGGAAGGAGCGACAGTGAGAGGGGGGCGAATGAGAAAAATGGAGTTGGATAAGTGGCGAAAGAACGCTGAAAGGGTGAAAGTATTGAAGAAAGAGAAGGGAAAACGACGGAAGGAAAAGAAAGAAGTTAGCAGAGATGTTAGAAAAGAATAAGAAGAAACAAGAAACAATAGGAAAAAACTATAATTGAAAGAATGAATTAACATGAAAGAAATATATGAATAAAATGACTGATAAAAGCAAAATCTACTTAAAAAGAAAACGAATATACATGAACCAAATTGTAAGGAAGAAAGAAAGAATGAAAATGAATGAATAAAGAATAAGTAAGAAAGATCTGAAGATGAATAGACAGAAAGAAAGAAAAACAAAAACAAAAAGGAGGAAAAAAAAGAAAGAGTTTTTTTAATTAAAAGAAAGAAATAAAGGTTGAAAGATTCGAAGAAAGAAAAAATAATCAGAAATACAGAAATAAAGATTATCAGACCGACACGCAGAAAGAAATAAAGAAATAAACGAAAGACACGCCTGGTTGCTCCACAGTGAAACTCTGCTCCTACTTCTACTTCCTTGCGTAATTCAAACTACACGTTTTGGAGCTATCTAAGACTTGTCAGTTTATCGCTGGTGGTAATACTCCAGGCTAGCGATCACTATGTCATGAGTTCGTGGGGAGTTTACATATCGGTTTACTCCCCTATTTTTGGTGAGGATTGTTCTTGTTCTTGTTACATAGGAAAGTAAACTCTGACTTCGTCCTGGAGTTTGACAAAGGGAGAAAAAGAAAGAAAGAAAAATAAGCAGACAGTCAGGAAGGAAGAATAGACAGAAAGAAAGAATTATAAACAGACAGAAAGAAAGAAAATCAGGAAGAAAGAAAGTCTGGAAGAAAGAAAGGAGAAAAAGCAGCCAGACAGGAAGGAAGAATAGACTGAAAGAAAGAGAGAATTATAAGCAGATAGACAGAAACAGAGGAAGAAAGAAAGAAAGAAAGAAAGAAAGACAGAAAGGAAGAAAGAAGAAGAAGAATCAGAAAGGAAGAAAGAGAAAAGAAAGAAAGATAGAACGATAGAATGTGAATGGGTAATGACAGGAAATAGAAAAAATAAATTTCCCGCGGAAGTTAAATATAAAAGCCGTGTCACAAAATAGACAAGCATAATGATAGAAACCTTATGGATATTTTCAGATGTATTACCTCTTCCCCTCTATTTAACCTTGGATTTGCTTTCATATTTAATTTTGTCCTTTTTTTTTTCGTCCTATACATTGCCTTCACCTCATTTTATTGAAATAGTAATCTGGCGAGGTAGTTTTGAGAAATTCTATGTTTACTCGCAGCTACCTTATTTGGTTCTTCCGCCATTTACGTATTTGTTTGTTTATTTGCATGTGCCTTTTGCGTAAACTCTTTTCGTTGTTTCTTCCGTTTCGTTTCGGATTTGTTTCATCATTTTTTGTATAATTTTCGTTTCGGCTTTTCTTTTCATGTTTCCATTCTTACGTTCAACCCCATTGTTTGATACCGCCATGTTTTCCGCAAATTTGCATTCTCATTGCCGCCATTTTGAAATATTCGGAGTGGTTTTCATTATTTTTACTTATTTTTAAAAATGTCTTATTGTGTTTATCTGTGGTTGTTGTGTTTTTTTACTGTTTATTATATTCCCTTTTCTTTTCCTCTCTTCCCTCGTTTCGTTTTCTCTTTCTTTACATTTTTTTCTTTCTGTTCTCTTGCATTTTAGCTCATATAACTCTTTCTGGCTTCCAAATACTTCTCTTTTTCACTTTTCTACATTCTATCCACCTCTATCTTTCTTATCTATGTATCTATGTATCTATATATGTATCTATCTATCTATATATCTATCTATCTGCCCCTTCGTTTATTTCAGTAACTTCCTTTGCATTACTTTTGTCTTCCGGCCTTCGTAATAAAAAC
>VCCN01004350.1:1579830-1591319 GCA_006491835.1 Architeuthis dux
ATTAGATAGAAAAAGATGACAAACTCAAAGAAAGAAAGAAAAAAGAAAGAAAACATGACAAACTTTAAGAAAAAAAGAAAGAATTGGAATGAAATAAAAAAAATAAACTACAAAGAAAACTAAGTTAAAGGAAGGAGGACAGACAGAAAGAAAAAGAATTAAAAAATAAGGAAGCAACACAGTGAACATTTTGTGCTAACTTAAAATATACAAAGATAAAAGAAAGTGAAATACAATAAGTACTGGCAAAGAAATAAATCTTATGATTAAAAATGGAAAAGAAAGAATTCAGGCAAAGCTGGGGAAGTAATAAAGAACAACAATACCTCCTTACAAAAGAAAAAAAACAACGTTAAAGAAATAATCATTCAAATTTTGAAGAAAAAAATTAACCACTGCAATGAAAATAGCGGTGAAGCGACAAAGGGATTCTAATTGGTTTTTCTTTGCAAAATTTGTTTCAGGGAAGAGGAACTCTGAAGATTCCTATAGATCCCCTTTACTCCGAAGACTTTTATCAGAGTTCTTTTTAAACCCCCAATGACTAATAACGAACTGAACCCTGATTCGCGAATCTTCTTAAGCGTTTCCACCTTTTATCACCATTTCACGTCTTGTGCTATTACTTTTCGCCTATAGTCAATCAGCGAACTATTTTTGGATATTGATTATGACGACACCGCGAACCCAGAACCCAGAACCCAAGTATTAATAAATGCTTGGAAGTTAGAGATTGTGTAACATTCAAATATATTTTTAGGAATAATCTGGTAAATTAATTGGGAGATTCTCAATGGAGTAAAGATATTCAGTTTTCAGAGAGAGGTGAGAACGTATATTTTTAATAGAATACATAGCAGGGCGCATCAATAATTCTGTTGCCTGATACGTAGTTAATATCTGGATTTTGATCTGAAAATGTCACTGTATAATGTTCGATCTATGTGATTAATATTCTCCATGGAATTAAGTGCATTTACAAAGATAGATATTATGTTGAAAATAAATATTCTTATGTTAAATACATGCTTTTTTCATTATTAAGCTACATACTTATCGATGTACCTACGTACATGTGTTTGTACATGCATGTGCGCATATGTTTTTCTCTAATAGAAAGGAAGCCGCTTATTATAAGCATGGATAATGTTATCAGCTGGTTATTGTTATCAAAATCAATCGGTCCCAAACACATTTAAAATGATAACAATAAGTCGATTCCACTAGATACTCTTTGCTTAATGTTATCAGACGGTTATTGTTATCTAGTCCCAAAATGATCACACGGCTTCCTCTGTATATCTTCCTCCTGGTTTGTTTGCATATGTTTGTGTGTGCAATCGTTAGCTGTTTAATACATTTCCCTCAATGTGGCGTAGGGTCACAAAAGTATGGCACTCTGTTAGGGTATAACTCATTATACAATCAATGATCTGCGAGACTAGAATTATTTTAGAAGACGCTTCTTTTCTCCATGACGTTACATATTTCTAAATTTAGCTTCGTCAGGCACGGGGCCGAAATTGTGAGGCACCCACTCTTGATCTAGCTCTCAACACGAGCGAATGGTCTGCGGGAGTATCTTGCTATCTATAGATCTCCAGATAGGCGCCATACAGCTTGTTATGTTTGCTACACTTTAGGGCGCTTGCTATAGGTTGATAGAAAGCAGCTAGTCTTGCAGACCATTCGCCATTGTAGTTATTTTAATCTTCCCTGGGTGCTCCACCATGATAGTCTTGTGCTAGGCTAAGCTATGCCTAGCAAATATCTATGTAATACATTAAAGAGGAATTTAGATGTTTTGCTGTAGAGCAAAGGTGTGTAGTCTTAGAGATTATTAGTGAGTTCGATCATCAATGGGTGCCTAAAAAACGTGTTTCGATCCGCTCTGGAAGTCCCTACCAAATATCTACGTACCTACTGCTGATAATCATATATCAACTTCTGGTCACGAGTGACTTCTACTACAGAAAGTCAAAATTGAGAACACTATTTAAACGCTTGCGTATTGCTAAAGCAGAATGTATAGGGAATTTCACGATTCATTCTTAGAGCACTGTCAGAATCTATTTCATTCCAAAGTCTATGTTTGCTTGAATAAAATAAGCTAAGCTGTGCCAATAGCTACTATTTTTGCTTTCGCTGGGACTAATTTGTATTTATATCATTACTAAGAACGTTATTATTATGATCATGTCGGAAAACTCCAATTAGGTGAAGTATTTCATGCTCAGTGTGCATTGACGAATAAGACAATTGACAGAATTCTATAGATTAATCCTCATGAACGGTATGGACCTGAAGATTGCCTAACAAGGAATTTAGTTTGAACTATCTCTAGGACTCTATTGTTCATGTCATGTATTTGTTTATGGCGTAAGGAATAATTTAGACCACCGTTAGTTCTGTGCATCTGGAGGGCGTGGAGAATAGAATATCACCTCATAAAAACGATAGTAGTATTCTGCTTGTCTATATGTACGACCGTTACGCTTTCTAATTACTATTAATTCTCCTTATATCTTTCATCTCTTTTCCCCTCTCTCCCCGCCCGCCTTTCCAATGTAATGAAAAAGGTGCGTATGCTTGAATGGGAGCATAAGGGACCAACGTCCATTATAACTGTCTCCGTCCCCACCCACCATTGCAATATAATGAACAAGGGTAAGAATGGAAGAGTGTACTTATGCTAGAAAAGGGGCAAAAGGGCTTCAACCCTCATTATGAATATCAATCATTCGTTGCTCCTGCCTCACAAGTCTGAAGCCTAAAAATTGAGTTATAGTAGTAGTAGACCACAGGAATATAGACGAATAACAAAAGTAATTCATAATAATTAACAACAACAGTCGTTGCATGTCATTATAGTTACTAGAGACACATTCCATAGGTAATAAATTACTCTAACAACATTATATAATTTAATTGCATAACATACATATGAGAGAGTAATGATGATATCTAAGTTGTCAACAACCGTGGAATTCCCACGAGTCCAGCTAGTACATCTTAATGTGCAAGGAGTGATTTCCTTCAGTATTTCCTGACGGTTAATTGGACAAACGGAAACTGCCTATTTGTCATGGTGGGTGGAGCTCCATGCTAGCAAAAGACTCGTGAATCGCATATCCACAAAAGTATTACGCAAATCCTGATTAAGTTAGTTTCCTGACTTGAATCTCATTGAACATCTCTGGGTTAGATTTGATCACGAAATAAGGTAAATATTCAGATAATGTTCCGCAGAAAAAGATTTGATTCGTATTTTTCAATGCCGATTGGTCAGATATTTCACATAAAATAGCATAGAATTGATGGCTAAAAGAGTAAAATATTTAGACCTTCTAATTTGCATAATAGAATATTCTTGAATTGTTTAGATCTATGCATAAAGAAAGTCTTGTTTAAAAATAGAGGGGTCTGTTTACTTTAACGAAAAGAAATAGAAAGAACATTTTAGGCTAGACAATACTGTATGTGTTTAAATAAAGTATACATTATTATACATACATTTTACCAGATGCATATACGTGCAAGCAGGTGTACACCGATGCGGACCAGGTTGAATATGCCTTTCCACACTTTGTCAACCCCCATGACTCTTTTTTTTATCGTGATGGAATAAATTCATTGTCAAATTGTTGGCAACATTTTGTCGATTCTAATGGTGGTTACTTTGAATAATAAAGTTAGGTTTGAGCCGTGTTATGGAGTTTTAAAGTCAGAGGTTGAAAACAGCCATGCATTTTGTTCCAACCTGATATACTTATACTTTGACCCTGTGGCCTATGATATATGATAATCCGACCAAAACAGCTTATCCGATATGGATCTCTAAAGCATAGAAATCAAACTAATCATGTATAGGGTCACGATCTCTATGTCAACCCTTGAGTTTAGTCCAAGAAATCATTCATTTATTGTGAGTTGTGTATTTATTGGACTATACTCAAGGGTTGAATCAAGATAATTGAATTAAACATTGGGGTAACAAAACAACTAAATTCATAGCATAAAAAACAAATTTTAAGTCACTATTAATTAAAAATTAAATTCCCATGTCAGGGTCTGTGAACCAGAAATATGGTCAACAGAAATAAAATGATTACTATTTATTATAAAGGTACCTCAAAAGGAAACGTAAAGGTTTTAAGTGAATATTTTCTCTATTTCCATTCAAATACAATACAAGTGTTTATTCGATTGAATTAGAATATTACTCTTATACAGCAGTTATTCTGTTTCGAATATCTTTATGTCTGAAGTTAACAATTACGCTTATTGTGCATGGATTTCAACCTGACGTGACTATTACTCATCCCAATTTTTCACCTTAAAATTCTCGACATACATAAGTATAGATTGTATTTTGTGGTCTTTAATCTTTATCTTAAAACGTCAATTTATACACGAATATACACGAATATACACGGAAAGTCTTGGCCATGGCAGTTTACATTTAAATTTCTATTTATACACAACTATAGATGGTAGGTTTGCAACTTTAAATCTGATTTCAGAACCTCGACTTATACACGAGTATGCACCGAGGATAAGTTCCTTTTATTTTCGCTTTATCATAGAATCTCAAATATATTTGTCTTTTTATTCAGCTTTTCTGTGCAGTTCAAATATTCCACCATTTTTCCATTTTTTCATCCTAGTTTTACGATTCTTCTTTCATCAGTTTCATTATACTCGGAAAAAAGTACAATTTCCTGCAATTTTTTTACTATTATTTTTCATTTGTTTGAATTTCTTTCTCTCAATCCTAGTTTTCTCCTTTCTTTCTTTCATAATCGTAGCGTTCAACTTTGACATTAGAGACTCTCATTGCGTCTGAAAATTGCTTTAAAAAAAGAATAGAATTCGAGAGAAAAATGTTAACAAGGGGAGAATATTTTAATTTTTGAATACTGGAACCAAGCATCGGCGATGTTTAGTCTGATCAAACTGATTACACCATGCAATGAGATTTTTGTTCCTGGGTACTAAATGTCATTTCCTATGTGAGAAAAGTATAGAAAATGGTTATTATTCCCTTCTAACTTTGCTTTTGTGACCAGGACCGTGATAATTGGGAAGATACCTATTTCCAATTGTACAACGGGTGAATTTGCATATTTGTATGCACAGTTTAAAAGATTCTTTTCAGAAAAACAACATTAACATTGTTTACACTAACTTTAAATAAAAGTGATCACAAAAGATTTGGAAGTCAGTAATCATTTGAGATTTACGATTGTACTGTAATTCGCTTTCACAAACCAGACACCGACATCTAATTTCCCATCATGTTCTCCTAACGTGTTCCTTGGTAGCGGCGTTCAAAGTCCAGTATATCCCGGTGGGAGCACTCACCTTGCTCCTCCATTTACGCTCCCATGTTCTCTTTGAATTTATCAAGATGAGTGTCAAAGATATGGACTTTGAGGGACAGCTTGCAGCCCATTTCACCTTAGGTTTTCACTATAATCTCAACCGGCTCCACATACTTTTCGGCCTTGTGATTGCCCCGAAGCCCTGAACCACTGTGACAACTCTGTACCAAGCTGCTTCCCCTTCCCAGTGAGCTTCTTGGGGGAATTCATTGCACTTTATCTGTGGTCCGACAAAGACATCGGCTTGACCTTTACCTCATACAGTATTCTGTGGTAGCATCTGCTAAGATGTGCGAGGCCTACAAGGCATATTTCGGCAGGCCTATCGGGGATGAAGACAAGTTCTGGGCACATCATTTCACCTGCAATACAAAGGTGTCAAGACCTTGATAAACGCCTTGAAGCATGGTGAGTACGGCTGGGAGGTCGTTGGAGACTTCAAAATGGTAGCATTTCTGATAGGTCCCCAAGGCGGTTTTACCATGTTTCCATGCTATCAGCAATTGGGACATCAGGAACACCTTGGCGCACTACTAAACGCTGGACTGGCCATAGCAACCCGAATTCTATGTGGGAATGAAAAACGTCACTTGGGAGCCTCTGCTGTTGATTCCAGCACTGAAGATAAAATAAGCCTTATAAAACAATTGCTCACCGCTCTAGACAACGGGTTAGCCGTTGTACAGTACCTTCCTTAGGTTTTTTGAAGCAAAATAGGTTAATTACAATATATCTATGTTCTGATCACAAAAGCAAATTTGGAAGGGAATAATAGTCATTTCTATAACTTTTAGACATAATCGATTAGAAAATAACACTTATTACCCAGGATTACAAAAACAAAGTGGAAAACTTGCACGGTGTTTTCAATTGTTCTTCGCCATTACATTACGATCCTTCTCCAGTGATTTTAATGGTGAAACCAATGTTCAGAAAGTGGATTTTACGAGACCTCGTCTTTATTGCGTTTGCACGATTCGCTTGGCGATGTTAAGTCATGAATTCGTCTTCACAAGGAATTGGTTATTTTACATATTTGATAGCTGAGAATCACACTTTGGAAAACCTCCCATCAGAACATTCATTCTACGAGTACAGAGATTTAAACAATTAAACATAGGATATTTATTTCTCGACGATGATAGCTAATAGATTAACATCGCCTCACCGGACTTATTTTTCTTGGACAATGTTACACGATAATTAATTAGTGACTGACTCAGATATGTCCGTATTCCACCTGATCTGACTACTGTTCCGAACTTTTGGGTAGCAGATGTAATATTCGACAATGTTGTACAATAGTCCATGCAGTGTTTGTGCGCAGAGTACGTTTAAGTATGGGGTGGTTTTTCCCTTGTTTTCCTTCAGAAAACTGAGCCGTTTGGTCAAACCGTCTGATTGTTGTGTGTATAGTGTGTTGCTTCAATGTTGTTCCATTCATCTCCACAGCTGGTCAGTGTTTCTAAACTTTCTTTCAACCAATTTGGCCTTAATATGCGACCATATGTGTTCTATGGTGTTAAGATTTTTTATATCATGGAAAGTGCTTGACTTTATTTTTTGCCCAGGAGAGTATGTGTGTGTGTGTGTGTGTGTGTGTGTGTGTGTGTGTGTGTGTGTGTGTGTGTGTGAACTAATGGTATACAATAAACGCAAAAGAGTGACGCCAATATAAGTTATTGTGCGATTTTGTATTTTAACGCTCAATAGAGAACCATCGACAGAGTTCTAAAAAACAGATGTTCAAAACGCTAAAGGAAACGTAGATTCCAGAGAATCATTTAAAAGAAGAATGCTTTTTGGTTGTGCAGGACTTTCCAATAAACTCTTATTTTCTGCGAGTCTCATGCTGGCATGTTCTTGTCATACGTTTGTTTATTTTTAACCTTATGACTCACTTGGAATCAATTTTATATATTCTTCCCACGAAAGTAATATTAGATCGTCTTGTCTCGCTTGGTAATTTGCGTGACATGTTTGTTGTGTGGATGTAAGGTAATCCGACAGAATGGTAGATGTAATTTAACAATGTGTAAAATTGGTGCCAATGTGGAAATGAAATATTGAGAAAAGCGTTACGTCTCAAACATACTTATTATCATTAAGATAAGCCTTAATGCATTTCGCTGAATTTCATTCGGCGTCTTCAGAAGCAAAAACATCTTCCTACTTTTTCATTATTTATAATTAAAGTTGCCGTGTATTGGCAACGAATACCAGTTTGGAATTAACTTTCACCTAAATGGTTGTATTTCGTTCTTTTTACAACGATAACTCTAAAAGATTCGTTTAACCAATCCTCATTTTTGACAGTCCCTACTTGCCCTTCTCTTCTCCACGTCCGCCTCTCCCTTCTTTTGCTTCTCTTTCTTTGCCCAATCCCGCACCTTCCCGCTTGTCTTTTCCCTTTGTCGCTCACTTTCAAGCCCCCCTCCCTCTCACTCATCTTCTCATTCGTCTCTCACTTTTCTTTTTCACTTACTCCTACCCACTTTCACTTTCTTCGTTAATTGTTTATCCTTCATTTTCCTTCGCTTTCATCTTCTTATTCGTCTCTTCCTTTTCTTCTTCGCTTACACCTACCCACTTTCACTTTCTTCGGTAATTATTTCTCCTTCATTTTCCTTCGCTTTCATCTTCTCATTCGTCTCTTCCTTTTCTTCTTCGCTTACTCCTACCCACTTTCACTTTCATCAGTAATCGTTCTCCTTCATTTTCCTTCGCTTTCATCTTCTCATTCATCTCCCCCTTTTCTTCTTCGCACACTCCTACCCACTTTCACTTTCTTCGTTAATTGTTTCTCCTTCATTTTCCTTCGCTTTAATCTGCTCATTCGTCTCTTCCTTGTCTTCTTCGCTTACTCCTACCCACTTTCACTTTCTTCGGTAATTATTTCTCCTTCATTTTCCTTCGCTTTCATCTTCTCATTCGTCTCCCCCTTTTCTTCTTCGCACACTCCTACCCACTTTCACTTTTTTCGGTAATTGTTTCTCCTTCATTTTCCTTCGCTTTCATCTTCCCATTCATCTCCCCCTTTTCTTCTTCGCACACTCCTACCCACTTTCACTTTCTTCGGTAATTGTTTCTCCTTCATTTTCCTTCGCTTTCATCTTCTCGTTTCTTTCACTTTATTCGTTAATTGCTTTCCTCTTCTTTACTTACGTCTCTTCATTCGTCTCTCATTTCTTCTCATTTGTCTCCATATTTTCACTTTCTTTCTTCTTTGCTACTCTTTATTTCTCCACGTTTGTGTTTCTTTTCTTCCTTTTCGCTTACTTCCCATCAGTCTTTGATTCTTCAATCCCTTTCTTAATTCTCTCTCTCTCTCTCTCTCTCTCTCTCTCTCTTTCTCTCTCTTTCTCTCTCTCTCTAGCCCCCTCTCTACCATGTTATATTTTATTTTTTTCTTGTTTGTATCTCCCTTCATCGGATTTGCTTTCTTTTTCTCTCTCACACTCTTCATGTTCTTCATTTTCCTTTTTTTTCTCTTTCATTTACCCCCCCCCTTCATCGCTCCTTTCTTCATATTGGCTCTCATCACCTCTTTCGTGTCTACCTCTTTGCTTTCTTCCCGATTTCCCCCTCTTTCTCCACATTCCTTTCTCTTCGCTTTCTCTTTACACTTCTCCTCATTCATCCCTCTCTGTTCTTCTTATTTAACTTCTTTTCGTCTTTCTCTTCATTTCCTTCTTTTCGTCTTTCGTTTTTCTCTTTGTCTTCTCTCCCACTTCGCGGTTTTCTTCATTGTTTTCTCTTCTTTTCCTTCAGCTCATTCTTCACTTCTTCTACTTCATTTCGTTATGGAACATTCCCCTTTTACTTTTTACTTTCTTTCTCATTCACCTCTCTTTCTTTCCTCTAGATTTTCTCGTCTTCCTTTTCAGCTTTCTTCCTCATTTATTTCTTCTTCTTCACTTTCTGCTTATCCCTCTTTTCTCATTCCTTCCCCTTCGCATTCGTTCTTGAACATTCTTTTCTTTTCACTTCACTTTCTTTTTCATTCGCTTTTCTCTTTCGTTCTCTTTCCTCTTCCTTTTCTCCACCATTTGTCTTTCCTTTTTGTTTTCTTCCTCAAATGTCTCTGCTTTTCCTTTTCTTTGACTTTTGCCTCTCTAATTGCCCCCCTTCTTCTTGTTCTTTTTTTCCCTCACACTTTTTCTATTTTCTTCTGTCGTTCTTTCCCTTATTTCTCCTCGTCTACCTTCTCCCTGCCCTTCCTTCCTGTTTTCGGAGATATGTTTCCTTCCTCCCTTTTCTTCCTCTCAACTGTCCCCGCTTTTATTTTTCTCTTTATTTTTTTCTAACTGTCCAATAATTTCCCCTTTTGACACATTTGCCACACTCTCCGCATCTTCTTTTAATAAGCAGGTGTTACCTGCAACAATCTAGCATCTCTCAGCTTCGCCCGGCCGATCTCAGGTGGACCCGTGAACCAGAATTTCAATACTGGAGTCCACTTCAAGCAAACAATAAATTGGTCATCCACTCCATCTGCGTATTATTTGACTACACCATTGCATACAGCCTTGCAAAAGTGGACACAAGAAACATATAAACACGCACAATCCAAACTGTTAATGTTGAATTATAGAGACATTAGTTCTTACTCGAGAAAAATAGATCCATCAATAGAAATAAACGCATAATTACGAATGTAACTGGTCACACGTGCTCAAACCCTTATATACACACATGTAATGTAATAAACCCTGTCTTACAAAATCCATATAATTATAATCTTATACACACATTCTATAATAGATATTAACTCGGTTTATCTAAGTTAAGCATAAGGCTATATTAAAGGTAAAATAAAATGATATTGTCTTTGTCGCGGATATATACACACATCCGATTTTTATAAGGCCCGTCAATTTTAAATTTCGTATCTGCATCTCGTATCTGCGTGATGTCGGTTTATTTCTTTCATATTTTTTTAAAATCACTCTTCAAATCAAACTAGTCAATATACAAGAAAGATAAGCAAAAAGGGTTATTACATTTTTGCATGAGTAAGTATCACTGGGGTGCAACGCGCCACTTCTAATCACGTTTGTCGTATGCACCATGTTTTGACCACCCCTGTGTTATGCTAATCTTTCAAGTTGCTTTAAAAACACGCGTTCGAAAATATTATTTACTTTAACGTGAAGATAGGCACCGACCACTCGTGTCGATTAATAGTAAGAATTATGCAACTCTCGGTCCCGAGACATGTTCAATACATTAAGAAAATAAATAATACATTGCATCTTATTCGCTAGTATGAATGCTTTTTTCATCATTATGCGTTCAGCTTATTGGCGTACCCACGTAGATAGCTAGCTAGCTAGATAGATAGATATATAGAGAGCGAGAGTATGTTTTCTTAAATTTGGTGAACGGTTGGGTATTCACAATTACTCCTCCGTCGAAGTCCATCTCTCTGGACTTATAAGACATTGCATACGATGAAAATAGGCAGCTGGTTGGAATTGCTCCAATCGATCAAATAGACAAAGAGTCAGAAGCGACCTTTGAATATTAGGAAATATCCCCCCATCTCTCTCTATATATATATAGAGAGAGAGGGAGAGAGAGCGAGCGAGAGAAAAAGAGAGAGAGACCCTGGTTTACTATCCTACTGTAGACCACAGAATTAACCTCATTAAAACTATCAAATTCTGCCAACCCTGCAACAGTAAATAGTGCCTATGCTGTAACCATCTAGTACACACCAATTGCTTCACTAGCTCCAGTACCAATACAACTTTCAAAATCTAGCATAACTCCAACTGCAAAAGCAATAACGTAATCTATTTCCTAGAATGCACACAATGTACACTATAATATATAGGGAAGTCCGAAAGCCCTTCAATATCAGACTCAACAATTACAAACATAGAATTAAATCTACTAACCCGGTCTATTTACTCCAAGTTG
Source organism: Architeuthis dux (assembly GCA_006491835.1). NCBI lineage: Eukaryota > Metazoa > Mollusca > Cephalopoda > Oegopsida > Architeuthidae > Architeuthis > Architeuthis dux. Next base: position 1,591,140 of record VCCN01004350.1, read on the forward strand.
AACAACACTTCCGCCTCCCCAACCATAACTTCAGCAGACACGCTCAATTCCCCATCATCGAAAAGATAGAAAGGATTACACCCCACAAAGCTACTAAAATCCTCGAGAATCACGAAGACTTATGGATAAAACTCCTAGAAACTCTCTCCCCGAAGGGACTCAATATTAAATTAAATAACC
>VCCN01004350.1:1661367-1672916 GCA_006491835.1 Architeuthis dux
TGATTCTATCCAAAAGATCGAGGAATCTGACCTCGAATAAAAATGACTTACCGTTCACAACTAGTTTCAACAGTCTCTTAGTGGTCTTCTTGCTTTACACCATTTCGGATTACGAAATGGTTTCATAAGAACTATAGCCTTTCGGATAGCATGGGAAATATCATTGATGTATCAGTGATGTGCCTGTAATAGCACATATGTGCGTTTGATAAATGATACACAAAACTTTGATTTTTATTAGCTTTCGACCTCTAGAAACAGTTAAAAGATTATCAGTTCTTATTGCAAAGTAGTTAACCATTTGTACAGTTATTCGTAAGATGATAGACATTCATATTACCTCCCCGATCCTTAAGTTTTATATTTATTGATACAAGAACCCAAAACACGGGATTACAACTATTTTGCCATCATCGCCCCATTACCGATTATCAAATTATCTGAAATCTCTAATTTGATTGGTGGATTAAACATAATTACCAAAAAAGGGTGATTAATAACGAGCAATTGTGAATCCATAATGCTGTAGTTCAATTTTCAGTCGAAGTCTCACACGTTGATCTGAATGTATTTTATTACGCATGTGTTGTTGAGAACAAATTTGGTCAAACATGCAAGTTATTTACGAAAAAAAAAACTAAAATCATTTTTTAAAAACAGATCAGTGTCGATGAAGGAGAAAAGGGAAAGAAAGAGAATGGTCTTGGTCGAATAATCAGGGACAACATATTTGTTTCAAAGCAATTTTTCTTCATTTCTTTTGCAAATGGTATGGATGGACCTTTCTTCTTTTTTAAATTTGTTGGTACGCATATTTGCATATAAATCATATTTACATACGGGGTGCTACACAAATTTTCGGGAGAACTGGAAGAGCACGAGTGAACAGAACGTAGCACAGACTTTTGCCACTACCGTTTTTAAGCAAGCAGGGTCCCTGTAATCCAATTATGGAATACAAAAGAATGACACTTCAAAGGAGACGGTGTAACTAAGTGTTAGTGTAAGTAATTGTTTCATGATCACATTCCCCGGACGCCCCTAGGGATTTAAATACCTTTTGATCGCATTGTTCGAAATTTGTATTCTTTATTTCTTAAAAAGATTTCTTTATACAAAACATCATTCAAAGATAATTTTTTGTCATGACTTCCCTGCAACGACTAAGCAACACATCGCCTACATACGTCACGACAGATCGCGTTTGATGCTTGCTGGAATTTAAACCTGAATCCACCTAGTATTTTACTTCCTGTTTTGACCACGTGCCATAGTTTTTAAATTGCATTTAGATCGGAGGAACTGAGATGACTTGTGCATGACCTGAATGCAACGTTCGGAAAAAAATGTTTTTAACCGTATTTGTTTTGAGCAGGGTGCATATTCCTGTTCGAATATCCAACCAGTTGGAAATCAAGTTGTTCACTAACAATTCAATGTCAAAAAACCTATAACAAAAAATAGATACATCTAAACCCAAGCCTGGCTATTCTCCTTTTTTTACTTTTTCCTTAAAACTTCACGAACCCTATTGCGGATTCCACCCAAGCAATTTTCTCTCTCTCTCTCTCTCTCTCTCTCTCTCTCTCTCTCTATCTATCTATATATATATATATATATGTGTGTGTGTGTGTGTGTGTATGTGTGTGTGTGCGTGAGAGAGAGAGAGAGAGTTCATTTGTGTGTGTGTTAATCCTTCTAGATAGAACTCATCTCAAAAAGTGTTTACTTCTTAAATAAATATACAAATGGTTTGAAATGACTTTAAGACGATTGTGTTTCGTCAATTTCTCCAGTGTGGAAGGACTATCTGCCTTGAAAACTAGCATTTGGAATACAGTTTTTACCTGGGTTCGAACACCGGCGAAAAATACACAACTATCTCAAATATGAGGCAGAACCATTTTCTATATACTTAATTCAAGTGAGAATCAATGTAAATTTTAAAGAAAATCGGTGGAAATGTAACGAAAATATTTCTACAGAACACATCTGCATTGTTGAACTAATTTCTTTGAAAACAACTTATTATATTAGTTACTAGTTTTCCCATACCGTTAAAAATGAGGGCGCATTTAAATAACTTTGTAATTATACTTAAAATATCAAACAAACATTATGTTGCTCTGTATTTTCTTGTTTATATTGAACCAGAATGAACCTACATTTTCTACGCATTTGCAAACAGATAGATAAGGGAAACTACTCTATAATTAGCATATAATAGTTATCTCTCTTGGCAAATGTTACAGACAAGAATATAGACATACACGTGGCGTGATATAAAAGTAGATTCCTGTGGGAGTGTATTTTTTTTTTCAGCGAATAAAACTGATTTCAATCTTTTCTTTTTCTTACATTGCTGGTCAACGATCGAGAAAGGAAGTCAAAAAGATAGACCAGAAGACAGAAATGGCAGGTTAAAGTGAAACATATCGGTAAACAGTAAAAATAAATTAGCCGGGGGGAAGATGCTTGCATGGAAAAGGTAGACGAATTGGGTGAAGAGTGGAGAGCGAGCGAAGACGCCGAGAAGAATCCGGGTGGGAGTGGTGGATAAATCATTTCCAAGGGATAACAAACGTCAAACGGTGTAGTCGTTCCGTATTCCCAGAACACGTCTCACGTGACAACGGAATCTTTTCTTGTCGGCTTTCTCTCTTTATGAGTCCGAACTCGGACAGCCGGCGAGATTACAACTCTCGTAGGATCGAAAGTGTGAATGAGATCGAAGCTGATGGGGGTCGGGCTGATGTTAGTGGAGTCTATGGCTGAGGTGGGGCTGATTGGGGAAGGGTGGGGGAGTGTTTGGGCGTGACAGGAACAACGAGAGAGTGTTTGAGGGAGAATCTTTGAAGTATTTGTTTGTTTCAGATTTGGCTTGGAGAAGCAAACTTACAAAAAGCAGATAGGTAGATTGACAGATAGATAGATAGATAGATAGAAACAGGCTAAGATAGATTGGAACAGGCTGAGATAAATAGATAGATAGATAGATAGATAGATAGATAGATAGATAGATAGATAGATAGATAACGAACGGCTTAAGATAGATACGAATAGATTGGTGTGGATAGATAATCAGCGGTATAGGTCTGTACAGAGTACAATAAGTATGTAAAGTAAGTATTACAATAGAAAAGGTATGATAATTCATCATCATCATCATCAGCCGTTATAAGTCCACTGCTGGACGAAGGCCTTTCCCATCTCCTCCCATGACAACCTATCTTGTGCTAATCTCTGCCAAGTCTTACCGGCAAACCTTTCTATCTCGTCCCGCCATCTTGTGTCTGGCCGTTTCCTACTTCTTTTACTATCCCATGGGCACCAATCTGTTAATCTTTTCCCCCATCTATTGTCATCTCTTCTCGCTAGGTGGCCGGCCCATCTCCACTTTTGTTGTTTAATTAGTTGTATAATATCCTTTACTCTAGTCTTTTTTCTGATCCATGTTGATCTTTTTCTATCTCTCAGCGTTACCCCTAGCATTGCTCTTTCCATGGCTCTCTGTGCTATTCTAAGTTTGTTTTCTGCTCGTTTGGTTAATTTCCAGGTTTCGCAACCATAAGTCATGGCTGGTATTATGCAGCCGTTATATACTTTCCGTTTTAGGCACATTGGCAAGGTGCTCCTCAGAATGTCTCTATTCATACCAAATGCTTTCCAACCTATCGTTATGCGTCGCTTTATTTCGCAGTCATGGTCTTTCTCTAGTTTTATCACCTGACCTAGGTATATGTATTCATCGACCTCTTCTAGTATCTCGCCTTCTATCTTTATGACCTTTTTGGGGACTTTATCGTTGAACATTACTTTTGTCTTTGTTCTATTCATCTTTAAACCTACTTTTTTACTCTCCCTATTTAGGTCGGTTAACATATTTTGTAATTCTTCGGATGCTTCCGATGTCATAGAAATGTCATCGGCAAATCTTAAGTTGCTTAGGTAATTATAATGCCATTTATTAGTGAGAGCCTATATTTGCCCTGCGTCGGTGTGAGCGACTGCTAAACGAGCGTCCTAAATCGTAAATGCGAATAAAGAAACGAACCTCGTGCGGGAATCGAACCCGCGTCCACCTTGGAAGCCACCTATACGCGGTGCTGTTCTACCGACTGAACTAACGAAGATCAGATGATAGACAGGAGTCTTTTATCCTACACGTTGTTGGCTTCTCCATTCACACGTTCTGGCTTTAGGCACGAATATAATGCGGCTCTCTTATGTCGACAGTATGAAATCAAATGATGGATAATTTTATATCCAATCGACAGAATATGATAATTATAATGACATTTATTAGTGAGAGCCTATATTCGCCCGGCGTAAGGTGTATGTAGCAGAGAGAGTGAGGGAACTGGTAGATATGGTAGATGCAGATTGCGCATATTTCATGAACAAGTGGGGAAATATGTCTTGTAAGGTGACACAGAAGAATAACGCGCATAGATAGATAGATCGATAGATAGATAGATAGATAGATAGATAGATAGATAGATAGATAGATAGAAACAGGCTAAGATAGATTGGAACAGGCTGAGATAGATAGATAGATAGATAGATAGATAGATAGATAGATAGATAGGCAGACGGACAGAAAGAAAGAAAGAAAGAAAGAAAGAAAGAAAGAAAGAGAGAGAGAACTTTGAAGAAAGAAGTGTGAGGAAAGAAATACAGAAAAAGAAATGCAAACTGGAGAAAAGAACAGAAATATGATCATAGAAAGAAAGGTGTAAAGAGAGAAAAAAGAGTAAAAGAATGGAAAAATGAAACATATTGAAAACTAGAATCAGACGAACGAATGGAGGATTATTTAGATATGCCGTGAAATATAACATTAGCTCCCCACAGCTAAACTGACTGGGAGAAAAAAAAAGAATAAAAAATATATTAAAAAGATTGATGGTAAGAGACTAGACGAAAGAAAGACTGGGCGAAGCAGCCGATACCGAACGAGCCATAAGAACTCTGTCTCATGAAAGCGATAAAAGCAAGCGACCTGTACATGATGGCCGAATATAAACCTCAACTCTGAGACAAAGTTTCCTCACATCCCACAAAGGAAACAAAAACGTAGAACGAAGCAAGAAACAAAGAAAGAGACGAATGTGAAAAGTGAAGAAAAGTGTCTAGTGTTCGCCATCTTGCCACGGGGACAGCTAATAAGCTCTAATTATCCTTTCTTTCCCACAACCCCAACCTTATTCCACAGCTTTACGAGGTTCTGGTCACCTTAGGGAGGCCATGTTGATTTAGGGGTTTCTCCTCCTGCCAATTCTGTGCTAAGAGACATTAATCAAGCGTTGCCCGGTTTGCTTGTGACAGAGAAGTTGATTTTGGTGCACAAGTGCTGCTAGTGTTACAACGTCTTAGATTTTGGTTGATGCTGTTGGGATTCTTATAAAGCTGGTCATTTCGAATGATGTTTTGGTGATTGCTGCCGTATTTGCCTCGTAGTGTCGATGGTGGTGGTTGAGGCACGGTCAGAGATCCTGCTGATGGTTTGTAGCTATAATGACGTTCAAAGTGTTGGTACCTGTACAGGGGCCGCTACAGGATTGTGATCAAAGGGAGGGTCCAGGATTTCAGGAAGGGGGGGGGGTCCAAATGGGAAAATATTTTCATAATTAATACGTGAAAAAGAAACATTTCGAACATCAAAAACAAGAAAGTAATGTATGAGCTGGCATTTTTCATTTACATTTTAGTTGTAGCTTTTGGCACTAGAATTGACAGCACAATGAATCCAAGGAATATACCACAGAAACCGAAGCATACAAATGTGTAAAATATAAGACGAAATACATCTTACTCATATAAGATGAAAAACGAAATAATACATTTTTGTTTTTACGGTTAATTTATGATTACTTGGGATATTTTGGGTTGTTCATTCATAAAATGTCTTCATTTAGATATTTATAAAAGCCTTTTAAATTGTGCTTTACCTGAGCAGGAGGGTGTGTAACCCCGTAAGTTATTGCTACTGTTGTTCACATTTGTCTTGCTATTATCAACTGGTAGGTTCCTTCTTAGTGTAAATGATATTACTTGATTTTTCAAAGTACTCGAGAATTAGCATGCCCCTCCCTTTTAATATATGAACTTGAGTTTTCAGTTTCATTAAGAAATTTGCAGTGTAGTACAGAGTGATGTCCATCTAAGATCTGTCATAGGTAGAGTCACAGTGGGTACCTCTCCTGTTTTCTATGTGTCTTTCCTGATAGCGTTGTGTTTTTAATTTTAGTATATTCTAAATTACAAGGATCGTTGGGCGCTGGTATCTTGTGCATATCACAACCTTTTTTCTAAATCGTTAATATCACGCCAAATGTGGATATTTCTTGATATTATGTTAGTGCAAAAACATTGGGGGCCGTTTCTCGCACAATGTTAGATAAATCTTAGAAGTGTCTTTGAAATTTACTAAGTTCTTTATTGCTTGTGCAATCAGTCAACTACAGGGTGACCCTAAAGTCTGGACACATAGGCAAAACAACATTTTATTTAATTGAAATATTAATAAATAACATCTTCAATGTGTTTTCCACCATTTATGATGCAAAGTCCAATGCGCTTTGCGAAAAGATATAGTTAGTTATAAATAGTGATATTTCCTATGTGTCCAGACTTTAGGGACACCCTGTATAATACGTCATTTGCCTTAGGGAAATTTAAGGAACTAGGAAAATGGGTTCAACATGAAATTACATAAAGGAACATTGGTTACTGTTTAAACACATGTTTTTCTTCCTCCTCGATACACAAAATAGTCACTGTCAATGGAAAATGGATTCATTTCGAAGAACCAAAACAAAGAAAACCATGGCTGGATCTCAGCCTAAACGGAATCTACAGGAGAAGAAGTTATCATCTGTTGGATTCAGAGGGAATTCATTATTGTGAATTGGTGTAACCTGGGGAATCTGCTACTGCGTAACGCTACAGTGAGCAATTGGATCGTTCGATGATAAACTGGAACAGAACATTCTGCAAGGAACGCGACAGGTTATTGTGCTGCATGATAACACACGACTTGTTGAAAATGCAATGCGACAAACGATCATGGAACTTGGATGGGCAGTTCTTTCACATACAACGTCTTCTCCAAACATGTCATCTTCATAATATTACTTGTCTGGTATGCTATTCCAACAATGTCACGCTATGAAAAGGTTCGTCAAAGGCTTAATCAAATTGAAACAGGAATCATTCTTATTGATGGAATACAACAAAACGGCAGTGTTAGGTCATAGAATTCAGGGGAAATACGTTGGTGGCTGAATAATAATTGAATTTATATAAATAACAGATTTTGTCAGAAAATTCTGGGAAGTTGTGTATCGATCTTGTATTTGCTAAACTCCATTTAGTACACAAGGCCAGATCTTTCCAAGGGGGAATCCCGTCAGTCTAGAAAATCAGCTTGTTAATGCTAGCATATTGAGTCGGCTAGAAAAATGACCTTTAATAACGGTGATAAATAAGTAACTATATCAACCCCCACAATGGCAATGATTTAGGGTGGATAATCCGTACCTACATACCATGCGGAACACGACTCTCGGTCCCTTTAGTAAAGCAGGTCTTCTAAACAAAATACTAGTGTAATATATTCAGCTATCTGACTTGACCAGTCATGGCTGGTATAATCAAAGGACATTGTCTCTAATATTCTGTAGCATGACGTGTTTAATGGGATGCAGGATATATAAATAAAGTGACCAAACAAGTATGTGTCGTCAGGTTCTGATGTGGATTTGACCAGGGAACGCATATATAAATGTGATCAGAAAACATTCGCTTGTTCTGTTGTGTTTTTCTACTACTATCACTACAACAGAAGATCCCTGGCCGTTGCACAAGGTGTCTATATTACATTTGCCTCGTGACCACCACCCCTGTTTATTATAACCAGTTTCCTTGGTCAACTACAGACATCGGGATGTACCTCTGATTCTAAGCCTTTCAGGTGCTATCTTGGTTGTAGATAGTCCGTGGCCAGACTTCAAATATTCTTTCAACATGCTGCTCCCAAAGATAAACGTAGTCCACACTTTCCGATGCAGGCTATTTTCCATGGTTTTCATCCAAAGTCGGAGCACTTAGTGAGAATAGAACTCAGCTACTCGATTAAACGGATAGCCATCGCTCGACAAAAAGCGCCTATATTTTGTTTTGTGTATGAGCTGTTTCCAAATTTCACACAGGTTATAATTATAGTATATAATTAAAATATCCATCAAACCTCTCCATTTTCAACCACTGGTACTTCAGTCGAAAATCATGTTCCAAGGGAAATGATTAATTCATCTCTTATAATTACAAATTATGTAGTAACCGTAATCTTTGTTTTTCGTTTTATTCCCATTAACGACATTTCATCATACATTCTTATTTAAATTCTAACACAAGTCTTAATAAAACGAGAGAAGTTTTGGAAACAGTTTTAAAATTTTAATCAGTACTTAAAGTAGACCATGAATAATTTTATGAGGGCAAAAATATTGATTGGAAACTAAACTTGAGGGGAGTAATGGCCGCTGTTTTCATGGTTATTTAATGAAAGAGGGTTGTTGTCGTGAATGAAAGCGTAAATGAACATGCAAATGATCTATGTCGACGGGCTCGTGAGATCTCTTGCTTCCACTGTCAAAGCATCGTCTTCCTTCAACTCTCAGCAAATAAGTGCCCGTGCAGCATAGGATAAGAGGTGAACATGAGAGGAGAAATATGCACAGCGATTTAAATTCAAAAAAACGAAGGATACAACATGAAAATTGAAGTGGGTTTCAAGAGATGTTCCGTTTTCTCTTTTAATAACAATCATCATTTATTTACCTCTTTCTTTCTTCCTTTCGTTCTCTCATTCATTCAGTCGTTCGTTAATTAATTCACTGTTTTTCTTTACTTTCTTTTTGTCTTCCTTTTTTTATTATTGATCAATTATTCTTTTTTCTTCACATTCTTTGTTACTTTCTCGTCCTTATTTCAATGTAGTTACCAATGTATTTATATTCCTTTGTTTCTTTTGTTATTTCTTTCTTCCCCATTCCTTTGTGTATTAATTCCCAATACAAACCAGACATTTCTCCTTTTCATTCAATTATTCTGTCTTTCTCCCTTTACCTTTAATGCAGTTTCTTTTAGGTTCTTTCTTTTTTCTTTCTCATCCATATCTTTCCTAATATTTTCCCAACATGATTTGCACTTTCCTCTTCTTTCTTTCTTTCTTTCTTTCTTTCTCTCTTCTTTTCTTACTTACATTTTCGTACACGGATTATATACTCCCTTTTAAACCAGTTCTTCTTTTTGTTTCATTCAAGTATTCTTTATTATATCATTCCTTCTTTTTTCAGGCGTCCTTCATTTTCTCTTTCTTTGTTTCTTTGTTTCTTTCCTTTCTTTCTTCCTTTCTTTAAATATACGGGTTGAAATCTCGATGATTTGGACAATCCATAGATCTAAGCATTAAAGCTGGAATTGGGCAAATCTTTGCATAATAGATACGTCAGACGACTGCAAAAGGCTTGAAAACACAACGGATGAAACATTGTGGTAAAAACAACGAATATAAGGATAGAAATTCGAATAATTCAAGAGCTAATGACAATCGTTCACATAGGGATTCACTGGAAATGTTACTGTGATGTTACTGTCATATGCCTGTCACATGCCTGTCACATGGTTGATGAAATTGATATTCCCCACCGGTCCCAGTAGTCAGTGTTTGAACCCAGATAAAAAAAACAGTATTTCGAATGCTGATTTCCAAATTAGACAGGCCCTCTCCAAATGGGCAAATCTTGCCTGTCTGCCTTGATTGGAATAACATAATCTTCTTGTCCCGCAATCTCTCTGCATTTGCCTTCGTTCCAGTATAAACCAACCTGACTAAATATTTATTAGATTTAAGCCATATTATATGTTTTTGTTTAACCTTCCACTTCGTGCTGTTTTAATTGTTTTGTGTACAATCAAATAATCTACGTATTGTCAGAATATAGAATCTATATATCCAAGGATATTTGGTAGGATGTTGCTTTCAGAGTAATTTTCATGAACCTTTTTCTTTTGGATAGACACTGAAACATTTACCTTCATTGTGGAGAGTTCTATGCTAACATTAGTAAATGTTGTTTATATGTTACCGGAGAATAATTAATTGTCTGAAATATGTTGTAGTCAGGAGGCAGCCTGGAAAAATATCATCACATGAAAAAGCTTGAAACAGGCAAAGATCATAGAAACATTCTCTCCAACTAAAAATGTCTGATCAGTCCAATACATATGTGATTCTTCTCTTCGAATAAATCACATGATGCTGAATGAGTCATTGGGATGTTTATGACATAGTTATCTATTGTTTCTTTTCATTTTGGAAAAAGAAAGGGAATCTAATTAATTTAGAATTAATTTTAGAATTTATATTATAATGATTTGCTAATCAATAAATAAATGAAGGGAACCTACTTTATAATTATCATCTAAAGATATGAAGTTATCTCCCTTGGGAAATCAGATCATTATAATATATAACTGGGTAAGCGCGAGCGCAGACCCACATTATCTTTATTATGTTGCAAATTGGACTGGAAATTCCTTTATTCTCTAAGTTAGATCTTGTAACGATGTTGCGTTAACATAATCCTCGCTACAATGTGCCGTTTCTGCTGTGTTACGGTAACACACATAGAAAGATACAGAAATCATTATAATATTGATTTACTAAAAAGAACTGATGAAAGTCAATCACCTTTTGATTATTCTAATTAAAATTATATCAATAAATATTCAACAGTTTGACACTATTATAGAATTGAAGCATTGTCTGAAAAGATATACTATCGTCCTATTGTATTGTGTATAAGTACAAGAATAGTTTACCCGGTGTTGAAAACAATTAGATGATACATCAGGGTAGAGAAATAGTGATTTTCTTATGGTTACTTTTTTGGTGTGGGCTTAGAGCATGTGAAAACCTATTTTACAAACAAGTAAAGATAAAAACACAATGCATATCGATCGTGAATATAAACATATATGTAATGAAAGGCAGTCGCTTTTTCTCACAATTTGTTTTATCTCATTATTATTATCACCTTTTTTATTGGGATGAAACGTAAGAAAACAAAACATCGTTAGGTAGAGCCAGAAAAAATGGTATCAGTATAAAATCGACAAAAAGGGCTAAAAAGACAGCTTAAACTTCTTTTTGTATTTGTAAAAGCGACCTTTACCTAAGTGACGTAAATATCGACCGGCCGGGTCGGAGAGTGAGTCAGCAACTGCATAGTGATTCGGCTAGGCATGGACAATGTCCCAAGTTCGGCCGATGGGGGCCCACTTTGCAGCTTCAGTGTAATTACATCGGCTCCATTTCTGTGTCAGGTTGAGGGCGACCACCCTAACTGAATTAGTCCGCGAGTGAAAGTCGTTCCGATGGATGTTGGATGATCTTGCGACCCGCATAAGTGTCGGCCATATTGAATTAAGCAAGGGCGGGCGTCCCGTTTAATGTCCTGCGACCAGATGAAACAGCCGAC
>VCCN01004350.1:1757972-1776787 GCA_006491835.1 Architeuthis dux
TAATTTGACTTAGTCTAGCACAAAGCCACAATGAGGGTCACCAGGTAAGGATCGAACTCACTTCAGTAGTAACGGTCAACGTGACCATCGTGCTAAACACTACTACACAGCGGGGCGTCTATATAGATATTTACTAATACATAGTCTGTCACCAGGCCGCAAGTGATAATGATCACTGAAGTGCGCTGGCTACCGCTACATCACGGCGACGGGTCCTAGTATGTCGAAATTTACTAAGCTTAGCTTACTACGTCCGAGGGCCATAAGTACTGGGCACTCAGTGTCCCACACTCGGTACGAATACGGTGTAGTAGCTGTTCCTTTCCAGTTACAAAGAATAAAATGGCTAATCTTTCATTAGTACTGTTTATATGCAAAATGTGGTTATTGGCTGACGTTAAAATCAAAGGCTAAATGTATTTACTGACTTTAAAAAGTATCAGTCAAAACAAAGCCAGATGAAACACAGAAGCTCAGAGATGTACGTTCTATTTGATTGTTTAAAAAGAATCCCGTCTCTTGCATTTATTCGTCCATTTTCTATTTCATCAAAATAGCCCCTCGCGCAAAAAGACTGCATAAAACAATCAATCAGATGAACGAGTAAAACTAAGAGGTGAATGCACAACAGTACACACATACACACATTAACACACATACACACACACACACACACACGCACACACATGCATACACACAAAGTTAAGAGTGAACGGTCGATAAGCACAGGTTACCTCGTAATTAGTCAGGTGATCGAAGAAACAAATTACGTTTTGTGATGTGTGTGTGGGGGTGGGGCTGCTTTACGGTACGATTTTGACCAGGATTGGAACGAAGAGTAACGAAACACTAGGTAAGGCATCGGAAAGGAAGAAGCTCGCACGCACGTACAAAGGCAGGGATCGTAGCCTGTGTACGGTTCGCATTCCATCTCACAAACAAAGGCAGAGACATTCCAGCATAGGAAAAGGTAGGGTGTTTAGAACAGTGCGGGTGGCGGGTGATGAACGCGGTGGTGGTGGTGGTCGGCAAGAAAAGATAATTTCAGAAACTAAAAGAGGAGAAAGAATTCGCCACTGTTCCAACATTATTTTTTGGCAGCTTTCCTTCGCATTTCTTTTAATCTTTCTTCCTTCACTCTTCTCTTCTTTTTTTTTATTATGCTTTCTTACGATCAATTCTGTCCCACACCTCAATTGTCCATAGAGTTATTCGTCCAATATTGTTGTTCAGCTTTCATTTTCTTTTCTTTTTTTTTTCATGCGTTGGGGGTCCTTCTTTCTTTTTCCCTTCGTTTGTATTTTTTCATTCATCACGAATTTTTTTTTTCATCACAATTTCATTCTTTAGATTACATTCCATATTTTTCAATCATTTATTGTTCTTTTTCACCTCCTATTTTATTCGATTCATTTTAACCTCGTGTGTTACTACCTTCTTCATTTTCCTTCATTTCATTCCTTATTTGTTCATTATTCTGCGTCGACTTGCTTATTCTATCGTTCATTCATTCATGATAATATCCTTTAAGAATCTGTTCACTGGGAATTTCATTCATTTTTCTTCTTTCCCTTTTGATGTCTTCCGGTCGCCATGTTTTTTTTAAAATTCCGTTCTTCATTGTCTTTTCTTTATATTCCTGAAAGATGTATTTCTAAGGCAGTGGGAAATAACAAATGCTTCTGGAATTAGAAAGAACCAGCAATCTCTAAATTATTCTTTCCCATCGCCAGTCGTCTTAACACCCTATACGCTGACACATCAGGACGAGAGAAGTGAATGTATACAGATGATAGTGATGTGAAATCTGAACGTCGGGGTTACTAATTTGTACAGATATAAACATGCGTTGTCACTGAGAAATTTATGAGGTCACCATTTTGCTTAAACGTTCTTATGCAAGGCAATTCTTTTTTATGATTCAAAGGGGAAAGACTCTTCGCTTGGTCAGTTGAATAAACACTAAATTCAGTGTGAGTCAGTATGGATATAAACATTAACAGGTAAGTCACTCAATAGAAACGGTCATGTGACCAACGTCGTTTGGCAGCACGCCGTGTTGAAGGTGATCAATTAAAAGATTTGAAGAAAGGGTGATCAATGAATAAATTACTTCTCACACCTTTTGTTGGGCGGTGATCTCTAAAAAAAGGTTCGAATTTGAAAAATAAAACATGCGTGAATGCTGCCGGACAGAAACTAAGGGACCAATTTAGCATACATTGTAAATTGAACACACCACTAAAAACCTACTTGTGGTGGGGGGGGGATTTTAAAAAGATTTAAAAAATGTTTTTTCTAGACATAATAAGGAGTAAATGTTTAAATTGTCAGCTCTCTAGTTCCAGTGGTGCGATCTGTACACGCGATACATACATAGCCAGCCAGCAAGATCGACTTGAAAATTGAAGAAACACATGTTGACAGTATTCATTGACAATTTCCAACAAAAAGATTCAATAACATAAATCATGATTTGACGTGAATTAACTCACAGAATGAAATACTATATTTTCATGTAAATCAATGAAAGTTTGACAAAACCAATATAATGCAAAAGTGGCATGGACACAGTAGTATAATAGAGAAACTTTTAGAACAATGTGGAAGTCTCTTGGCTGCAATAAGGTAATTTGTATTATGAACATGATGTTTGCTATGCAAACAACCAAATTGATCATGAAACAAAGGTACGTCTTATATGGATCATACATAAATGACAAAATACAAAGTAACGTCTGAAAACGATATTATAGAAGTCTAATCTGATCATTTCAACCTTCACGCCGTAGCGGTGGCTGTATTCGATTGACAGCGAGAAGAAAGTGAGCTGCAAAATCTCTTGCGCGTCCCTTTTGATTTTGAAAGCATTCGTATATCTCTGAACCTTTTGCCAGTGGCGCTAAATATATGTATTCGAGCTATAAGGCCTACACGGCTGAGATTTTTCAGAAAAGAGTCATTACAATTAGTCTTTATTATATGTGAGTCTAATCGCTCAGACAACATTAGTAATCGTATAAACAGCTATTTAAATCAGAACAATAGTGTGTTCGTTATATATGTCGAAAAAAAAACAAATGAAAAGTTTAGCAAACCTTTGAGAGTGGGCTTGATTTGCATTGTATGGTCAAATATACGGTCTGGTGCAAAGCAGGTTCAACGTATACTAAAAGTTTGTTTTTTTGTTTACCAAGTGTAGCTTAGTCTGGCCCAAGGCCACAATAGCGGAGCATCCGTGTAGATCGAACTCACTACAATAGAAAACTGTTACGCGAAACAATCTTGCTAACTATTATCCCATAGTAAGTTACCAAAACAAACACCTATAAGATCTCGAGTTATAAGCCAGCATGCGGTAACTATGGCAAGAAAGTTAGTCACGCAGCGCCGCAGACTGACTACGCATCAAGAAGAAAGTAGATGTAAAAGAAGAAAAACAGAAGTAAAACAAGAAGTAAAAGGAGTAAATGAAGAAGACGTAAAAGTAGTATAAGAAGTAGATGTATTAGAAACCGTCAACCAAAACTGTCACCAAAACTGTCATCATAGGTTTCTTTCAGTTTTCAAGTTGGTCTGCCTGGCTGGCTGGCTGCTGGCTGGTTGGTTATGTATGTATGCCACGCGTACAGGCTGCACCAAGCTAGAAGGCTTGGAGTTCAATTTGCAATGTAAGTTTATGCTAAATTGATCACTAGTTGTTTTTTGAAAATTCAGACTTTTTTAGTGATCACTGCCCAACAAAATGTGAAAGAAGTAACTTATTCATTGATCCCACCTTTTTCCAATTTTTAAATGATCACCCCCCCCCCCAATACGGCATGCTGCCAAAAGACGTTGGTCACGTGACGGTTTCTATTGAATGACTAACCAGACGTGTTATTATTAGTAGTACTATTAGTAATAGTTTTGTTTTTGTTGTTGTTGTTCTTACTCTGCTACTAATTCTGCCACAGACCACATGAGATAAAAGAAACTGTACAAACAGGGGGAAATACCAGGATCTCGCCCGAGAACTGAAGGAGCTGCGGAGCACTTGGAACCGTGCCAAAACATTAGACACTAGTTTGGGGTGAGTTTCGAAGGGGGTTAGAGACCGTCAAGACCCACGACAGGGAGGCGTGTAAAACAAAAGGGTGCTGGAGATTTGAGGATACTTGCCATCACTCGATCCCCTTCAACACCAGCCACACTCCTGGTGTGAGCATGAACATTCACGAAAACATCTCTCTATTATATTTTTCTATAGTTTTGAGAAGGGTCATTAATATTGAAATGGTTCTTCGGACGATTGAACTCCTTCTTGTTATTTGTGTTATAAACACGACGTAGAAACACCAGGGCCATGCGTTATAAGGGCTACCCCCCCCCTTTAAACATAATTTCTGTTTAACCCATCACACTCGGATTTTACACCTGAAGAAGGTCGAAAAATCGATCGGCTGAAATGTCGTGTTTACAACACAAATAACAAGAAGGGGTTCAATCGTCCGAAGAACCATTTCAATCTCTCTATTAATATGTTTGTCCGGACTGATACACACGACTACTTTATACGTAACGCAAAACATATTGGTTCTACTGTCGCTGTTACAGCTACATCACTGTCCATAGATCAATTAATGTTTCTCTACCATTGGGAAAATACAGGAATACCTTGAATACTGCGGTTTTGATTAGTGCGGGGTTTTGATGTGGTACGGTTACGGTATTGCTGTACAAATTAATGTAAACGCTAAAAAACACATTAAATTATAATAAGACTTGAACAGTGATGTTTTGAACTGTACCTGTATACCTGTATATAAATTATGTTCAATATTCTAATGACACATTTTTCAGGTTTAGAATATGATTTAAACAACCAATATTTAGCCACTGGCAACATATGATGAGTTTCTCTGCCAGGTCATATTAAATGGGGGTTAATACAGAGGAAACCGTTTATTATAATCACGGATAATGTTATCAAACGGTTATTGTTATCAAGATCAATCGGTTCCAAACGTTTTATTTAAAAATGAACTAAAAATTAATATTAATTTCATATTCATTTTTTTTATAATGTGAAGTTTTTATAACAATGAATTTAATAACATAACAATGAACTCATAACAATGAATGTACATTTATAGCAATGCATGTAAATTGTTCCAATTTGTATATCTATTGCTTAATATTATCAGCCGGTTATTGTTATGTAAAAGACCCTGTCCCAAAGTGATCACAATACGTCTTCTGTATAGCTGTGTTGATCACCTCATCGTAGAAGTGAGCAAGCTAGTCTCGCAAATCATTACTACAGTGATTAGGGTTCAATCTTTACCGAATGTCCCATACTTACGGGGATGTGCAGTACTAAGCTATACCTTGTAAATATCTATTTTGATCGCTTCGCTATGGCGTAGTGGTTCGCAAGCTAGTCTCGCAGACAAACCACTGTAGTGAGTTCGATTCTTTCTCGGTGCCCACACACTAGTGGCCGTGCGACATACTCAGCCAAGCTTGAAAAATAACGATAGGTGTGCCTCGCCGTAGATTAGCGATTAGGAAGTTTGTCTCGAAGACCATTACTACGTAGGTACATCATTAAGACCACAGCCTAACGATGAAAAAGGCATCAATTTTAAACAACATATATTCATTTTTCAACATAATATCTTCCCTTGTCACTTCGCTTAATTTAGTGGTGAATATCAATCACATAGATCGAGCATTATACAGTGAAATCAGCTAATAACTACGTGTCAGGGTATGGACTTATCTATCCACCCTTGTGGTATGGTGAGTTCGATCCTTACTAAATGTTCCTCACTTATAACCTTGTGATGTCTGTTTACATGTATATATGCATATGATACACATACACACATATCAAAAGAAATGAAGATATGACGCTTCTTCTGATAAGAAAGCGATCAATGAAGTATTTACTAAGAAACAAACCCATTGTGTCACCTCGTAAAAGAACTGCGATGTTACCGCTCACGTATGATATAAGTAAATGACAGATGTTACCCAGCTCTTAAGATATCTACTATAGTAAGATTCAAACTCGCTATTAATGGCTTGTCAGTCTAACTCGCTGCACATTGCACCGTTATGAGGGTTTCGAATCCGGATTTCCTAGGCAGACTGACCCTCTCCACGTAGAGGTAAGACAATCTTCATACTCTCATTTACCCCACACCTAGCTTTGTGCCATACTAAGCTTAGTAAACATTGATATCCATTGATATCCATAGATAGATAGATAGATAGATAGATAGATAGATAGATAGATAGATACTTATACAGTTTACAATTAGAGTGAAAGATTTATTAAATGTATAGCTACTGTTCCCGAAGACTGAACGTGTGCCAGGCGCTCGGAACAAGCTTTACTAGACGAGCCTACCCACAACGCTATTGTTGGTTGGCTGCCGGTCTGCATGGCTGGCTGCTTCATAGTAGTCGCCCAGAACACCACTTCTTGTCGCAGATAACTGACGGACTGTTGTTGGGAGGAATGTGGACAGCTACGTGTGCGTGGAACAATTGGCGGACGACATACGGGACCAGGAAATAATGAGAGAGAAAGAGGCAGGGGGTCTGCAGGGCGAAGGAGAGACGAATGGGGTTGGAATGAAGCAGAGGGTTGCATTCAGGGTTATTAGGAAGAGGGGTGGAGCAGGGCTGAGTGCGGGGTGGGGGTGCAAAAGGATGCCAAGGAACGGAGATGAAACAATGGCGAAATCTAAACAAAGTAAACGAGCGAATAAATACGAAAGAAAAAAGGGAAAAGAAAAGAAAAAAACTCTAAAATGCAGAAGGTGAGTGGGGGGGGTGTCTTGGTAGGAAGATGAAAGGATGTTTGGGTTGGGTGGGTAGAAGGAAGAGCTGGAAATTTAAAGGGAGAAGGAGAAAAGTGAAGGTGAATTAAAAAAAATTGAAGGCAGAAAAGAATAAGGAAAAAGAAGAAAAATAGAGAAACGAAATAAAAGAAAGAGGGTACGTAAAGTAAAGAAGAGTGGAGAAGAAAAAAAGAGGAACAAATTTAAAGACAGAGAGGGGAGTAGAACGTAAAAGAGGGAAAAGGGAAAGAGAGAAAATGAAGAAAATAAAGAAAATAAGACCAAAGGGGAAAAGAAAGAAAGAAATTTAACAAAAGAGAAATTAATAAAGGAAAGAGAATGAAAAAAAATAGTAAAGTAAAAAGCTCTTAGATTGAAAAAAAAAAACAAGCAATAAAAGTATTAACAAAAAAGAGACAAAGGAATCGAAAAAGAAAGAAGAAGCAGTGAAAGAAAGAAGGAAGAGAATGACTATTGAGAAAGAGGGAAAGAAAGAGTGACAATTATAAAAGAAGGAAATGGACGAAAGAAAGAATATTGAGGAAAAGGGAAAGGAAGGAAAGAAAGAGTATTGAGATAGAAGAAAAAGTAAGAAGTAAAGAGTATTGAAGAATAACGGAAATGGGGAAAGAAAGACTATTGAGAAAGAAAGAATGAAAGAATAGGAAGAAAAACGACTATTGGGCAAGGTGGAAAAGGAACAAAGAAAGACTTGAGATAGAAGGAAGGAAGAAAGAAAAGAAAGACTATTGAGGAATAAGGAAGGGAAATAAGGGGGAAAAAGCTATTACAAAGAAAGAAAAGGATATTCCTAAAGAAAGAAAAAAGTCAAAATACTGAAAAAGAAAGCTAAGAACGTGGAAAAAGTATAAACATTGAAAAAGGGAGACAGAGGGATATAGTAAGAGAGGGGTGAGAGAAATGAAGAGGGGGAGAAAGAGGGAGTGAGTGAGAGGAGAGAAAAAGACAGGAGAAGGAGGTGGGGGAAACGAACGAGAAATAGAAAGAAAGAAATATTGAGGAAAAATTGAAAATGAAAAAAACGAGGAGAAAGAGAATAAGGAGGGACAAAATTGAAGTCCGAAACACGAAAGTAACGATAAAATAGAAATGAAAAATAGGAAGACAGCACAAGAGAAGAAAATGAAGGGGGAAAAAAAGGCAGGCAAGAGAATAAAGAATGAAAGTTGACTTTGAATGAAAAGAAAAACATTTCGCTAAAGAATGACGACTATGTGATAAACTCCCACTTTTGCAGTACCCAGTAAGGATCGAACTATCAACAGCAATGATGCCCGGAAATTAATCACTGAACTACGATTAGGTATCCCCACAAAAAAATCGAAAGAAAAAAAACGTTGAACTTTGTTCTTCGTTTTTTTCCCCCGATTTAAAAAAAAAAGAGATAAACCAGTGAAGAAAATACGCTTAGCGTAAAGCTATATTTTAACCAGTGAAGAAGATACGCTTAGCGTAAGAGCTATATTTTGTAAGCTAGTCTCGTTGAGCACTGCTTATGTGTTTTATCCTCACAGGGCGCATCACTATTGTAGCTCTCTGACAGACTAATCTACGTTTTAGCTGGCACCGTAGAGCGATGGTTAGCATGCTTGTCTAGCAGACAATTTGGTATTATATCTCCATTAGTGCCTATTGACGCTTTCTACATAAGCGACGTTTAGTAAATAACTATTAAAGAGACACCTACCGTAGTACAATGGTTAGCAAGAACATCTTGACTACTAATTCCCTAGTGCAATGAGATCCGTCTTCACTGGGTGTCCCACCTCTGTAGCCCCGTGTCAGAATGAACAAACGTTATTCTCACTTTCTGCCCCAGTATTGTGGCCTTATGTCATACTTAACTAGTATTCCCTATCATCCCGTTTTCGTTTTTTTTTTTTAAGCAATCGTCTCCCAAAAGATTTTTAATGGAACTAAAATTACATTTTTCTTACATTGTTTATTCAATGTGACCGACGTGCTGGATGCTTTGCTTGTGGCGATATTGTCCTTGTTGAGAATGACTGCTCTAGAGTGATGCTTGTGTACTAGACAATTCTGTATTGTAGCGATTTAGATCCTCAATAGTTGTCATACTACTGCGTAAGCCTTATGCCAGACTAAGATAAGTTTTGTAATTAGCTGGTTGACTGCCACAGAACAGTAGCTAGCACGATTGTTTAGCTGACCGTTCAGTAGTGTAGTGTGTTTCATCTTCAATGCGTGTACCATCATTGTCTGATCTCGACTAAGCCAAAAAAAAAGGTAAAAACCTGCCAGAGAAGGAAAAGGAGAGAAAAAAAGAAAATGATTTGTGTACAGAATTGGAAGAAGAAAATAAAAAAATACAGACATGAAGCAGAAAAGTGTCAGTAAAATGGAAAAAGGGCCGAGAAGAGTAAAAGAAAGGCGAAAAGAACGAGAGAAAGAAAATCACAGATGATATAGTTTTCTCTTAATAAGTTTAATTTGCAGAGCACCATGTGACGATCAAACTTTCTACACCGGTGAACTGGTTACAAAATGAGCTAGTTAAAAATCGCGCTCCTGATAGGCGTCCATACGGTTTCCTTTTTAGTATTGGCTTCCATATCAATATATTGGCCGAAGCCTTGACATGAAAAAAAAACAACAACAATAAAGATACTAATCTGAAATCAAATGATGGATAATTTTATATCCAATCGACAGAATATGATAATTATAATGACATTTATTAGTGAGAGCCTATATCTGCCCGGCGTCGGTGTGAGCGACTGCTAAACGAGCGGCCTAAATCGTAAATGTGAATAAAGTCAGAACGTGAGAATGGAGAAGCCAACAAGGTGTAGGATAAAAGACTCCTGTCTACCATCTGATCTTCGTTAGTTCAGTCGGTAGAACAGCACCGCGTATAGGTGGCTTCCAAGGTGGACGCGGGTTCGTTCCCCGCACGAGGTTCGTTTCTTTATTCACATTTACGATTTAGGCCGCTCGTTTAGCAGTCGCTCACACCGACGCCGGGAAAATATAGGCTCTCACTAATAAATGTCATTATAATTATCATATATATATATATATATACTAGCTGGGGTACCCGACGTTGCCAGGGTGGAGTAATCAATACTGAAAGGTCATGTAATGGATTGTAACATAGAGCTTCTCAAATTAGGGATCGCAACCCTTCCGGTGGGTCGAAAATGCTAAAATTTACTCTTTTTGAAAATCCTAGAATTTACCTGACCTTGAATTGAACTTAAAGGTTGCCAGTGCTACATATCCTATGTTCATCCTTGGGTCAAATTACCCATGTACACAATCTAGCAGCCGTCCCCGTTAGGTTTTTAAATCCCTAAATTGACCTGTAGAGTTCAACAGAAATCAGCATAACCTATCCTATGTTCGTACTGTGGTCAAGTTACCCTTGTACACAAATTTGAAGCCCATAAGGTGTAGCCGTCGCCGTTAGATTGACTTTGGATTGACCGTTAGAGGTCACCAGAGGTCAGTGCCACTTATCCTATGTTCAGCATAGGATCAAGTTACCCATATACACAAATATGCAGCCCGAAAGTACCAAAATTGACCTGACCCTAAGATCCACAGAGGTCATCGCCACATATCCTATGTTCATCATGGGGTCAAGTTACACTTGTATATATATTCGCAGCCCGTACGGTGCAGCCGTCTCCGTTAGATTTTAAAATGCCTGCCAAAGATTACATGACCTTAAATTGACCGTTATAGGGTACCAGAGGTCAGCACCACCCATCCTATGTTCATCTTGGAGTCCAGTTACCCTAGTACACAAATCTGCAGCCTTTAGGGTGCAGCCATCTCCGTTAAATTTGCCAAAATTTACCTGGCCCCAGATTGACCTTTAGGTCATTGTCACCTATGTCCATGCTGGGATACGAGTTTTTTGTGTTGGAATGATCAATTAAAACATTGGAAAAGGGGATGATCAATGAATAAGTTACTTCTCTCACCTTTTGTTGGGCACTGATCACCAAAAAGTCCATATTTTCAAAAGACGTGAATGCTGCCCGATACAAACTAAGGGACTAATTTAGCATAAACTTACATTGCAAACTGAACCCACCCCATTTAAAAACCTATTTGGGAGGGGGGATAAAAAAACAAAAATGTTTTTTCTAGACATGATAAAGAGTAAATGTTTAAATTTTCAGCACTCTAGCTCCATTGGTGCGGCCTGTACGCGTGATGCCCACTTAAAAACTGAAGAAACCTAAGTTGACAGTTTTGGTCGGCAGTTTCTAAAAGTGACATCTGATGTTTAAAGATGAAACTGTTAATATTCTGTGTGGAATAGAAAATTTACTTTTTCGACGAATATGTTTTTTGGACAAGACGTTCTCCAGCCTTCCAGTGTTGTCTAAAGTCCAGAGAACTGTCAACATTCTGTAAATTGCTTGAACTGGTATATTTATCTTTCTTGTTTTGGTCACTGCGTTTAGTCTGATTCATTTTCCAGCTTTCCAAATGCTGTCTGAAGTCCCGAAAATATCTTTCTTTCAGAAATTCTCTAAACAAGAGTCTCCGTGTTTGTTGTTTTCACTATGTTTCAGCCGATATATTTCCCTACCTTCCTCAGTGGTGTGTAGTATCCGGTAATTTTCGAGGAGTTTTGAACAGAAAGCAGTGTCCGAATCTCTTAGACACTCCAACAGGAACAATTCACAGACTCGTCTTGCATATAAAATTATTTTGCACAACAATTTCAAAATGCCCCCCCCCCGACATGTTTCACTTGGATTGATTCACAGAAATGGCTGCGAAACATCGTAAAAATAATTATCAAATGCGATATAAACTTAAAGAAGGTTGGAGAATGCATCGGTCGAAAAATAATGATGAAAACTGTCAAAACGGGATTACTAGTTTTGAATAATGACAATACTTTGCATATGAATTCAGACACAACTAGGAAGGTTGGAGAACGCTTTAACAAAAACCATATGATCTAAACAACAAGGATGAGGATATTTGTCCAAATAATTCATAGAATATAGGTATCATGATGATGAGAATATATATTTTGTTTGTTTATTTTATTTTATTTATCCCCGTAGACTCCTGTGGAGCATTGGGTCGCATTACAGTTTCAGCGGGTTTTCAAGGTTTTACAGAGTGCTCAAGATAGACTGCCTTACATGGTTCAAGGACTCCAACTGCCCTGCTGTTTACATATAGCTGGAGGGGATGGGGTGATACATGTCTTTTCCGAAAGGCATTAGTGCAAAGTGAAGGTAAGCAACTTTGATTCCGTTTTCCGTGCTGGTAACCACTACGCTACTCCGACCCTCTGAAGATCAGAATAACTATCCCAATAATTCATGCAATACAGAAAAGCAAAACAGGTCTGGTTAGTCACTCAATAGAAACCGTCACGAGACCAACATTCTTTTGGCAGCATGCAGTGTTGGGGGTGATGAATTAAAAAAGTTATTTCCCTCACCTTTTGTTCGGCGGTGATCACTAAAAAAGTCCGAATTTTCGAAAAACAAGCGCAAAAACTGCCAGACACAAACTAAGGGACCACTTTTGCATAGACCTACATTGTAAATTGAACCCCCCACTAAAAACCTATTTGGGCTTGGTTAAAAAAGACTTTCTTTTCAAGACGTGATGAGGAGTGAATGTTTAAATTTTCAGCCCAATAGCCCCATTGGTGCGAGACACATACCTAGCCAGCCAGTCGGACCAACTTAAAAACTGAAGAAACCTATGCTGATGTTGACTATGTTAATGCTGACAGTTTTGGTTGACGGTTTCTAATAGAGGAATTGAAATATGAATTACAATGGAACAAACTAATGTTGAGCCAAGGAAGAACGAATGGGGAAAGGAATTTAAATATTTAACGAAGACGGTATAAATGAAGATATGGAAAGAGGATTGGAGAAGATAATTACGTATCAGAATATAAATGTCTTCGGCGATGATCTAAATCTTACCGAATTGCTTATATATTAATATGAAACACCTGGGGTCGGCCCATTCTAATTTGTATTTGATGACAAATGCTTCTAAATTATCGCATTCCACGAAGGAGACGTAAGGAACTGTCAAAATCACAATCAACATCGTAGAACAATTTATGAGTTATGTCCTCAACCGTTGATCATCATCAACCGTTATAAGTCCACTGCTGGACAAAGGCCTTTCCCAACTCCTTCCATGGCAACCTATCTTGTGCTAACCTCTGCCACGTCTTACCGGCAATCTTTTCTATCTCGTCCCTCCACCTTATGTCTGGTCTTTTCCTACAGCGTTTACAGTCCCTTGGGCACCAGTCGGTTAGTCTTTCCCCCCCTCTATTGTCATCTCTTCTTGCTAGGTGGCCAGCCCATCTCCATTTTTGCTGCTTAATTAGTTGTATAATATCCTTCACTCTAGTCCTCTCTCTGATCCATTTTGATCTTTTTCTATATCTTAGAGTTATCCCTAGCAATTCTCTTTCCATGGCTCTCTGCTCTATTCTATATTAAACCAACCACGCGAGCATGCAGGCTTCAGAAGCGGCTACTCAACAATAGATCACCTACATGCAATAAATCAACTAATCGAAACGTCCTTAGAATACAAGCCACTCTGTTTGGCCATCGTAAATTATGAGAAAACATTTGACTCTGTAGAACACACGTCTTCAATGTAAGGTGTTAACGAAAATTACATACAAATCATCCAAAACATATACGAAAATGGCACCGCAATAATAAGACTACATAAAGATAAAAACAAGATAAAGATAGCCAAAGGAGTAAGACAAGGGGATACAACATCACCTTAACAAACATGTAACAAGACTAGAGAAAACCAGACTAATTTTCCGAGTGACATTTTTAAATCTCTTAACAGGGTTTTTTGTAATCAATTGGAAACAAATAGTTTTATTACAGAAACAAATGTTGCCAAATGCTATCAAAAATTGTGTAAACAACGTCGCATGTTCTTTCTTTTTGTTTACATTGGATCTGCCACTTTACCTCAGTAAATCTTTCATGTTTAGCATTATTCTCTATGATGTAAAAACATTTAATGTGTATCAACTCTATTTACTAAATTTAGCTTATTCCAGAACGAAGCATTATCAGTGGGACACTCAGTAAGGATAGCACTTGCTATACTAGCTATAATAACGAATTGGTATACAAGACGTCGTTGCCTCCGTGTCGCGTGACACATGATACGATGATTTTGTTTCCATTTTCCGAACGATCCTTGGAGACAAAATCCTTGTTTGATCCATGCCTTTCGCAAGGGCAGTTGTGCAAAGTTAACGGTCACTCTCTCAGCCAGAGTTTGAACTCGGTTCGCCAATTCTCTTTCCCTTTCCGTTAACCGCTAGGCCACACGCACTATATAGGTGCCCATTAACTATTTTCTAGGCTTAGCTTAACTTAGTATAAGGCTACAATAGTGGGGGACCCAATGAAGATCAGTGTAAAAACGAATTGGTCTACGGGACCAATTTTCTAACTATTGCTCTATGCTAGACATTAAAAGTCAGTTACTAAGCTTGGCCTCTTCAAGTACAAGGCTGCAATATTAAGGCACAGAGAGAGGATCGAACTCGATACCTTAGCAAATTGATTTGCGAGATGGGTTTTAAACATTGCGCTGCGAAAAGCACCCTATCACGATATAATTATTGCTATCAACGGCTGTTTCGCATCCATAAGTCATGGCTGGTATTGTGCAGTCGTTGTATAGTTTACGCTTTAAGCACATTGGCAAGGTGCTCTTCAGAATGTCTCTATTTATACCAAATACTTTCCAACCTATCGTTATCCGTCGTCTTATTCCGCAGTCATGGTCTTTCTCTAGCTTTATTACCTGTCCTAAGTAGATATATTCATTGACTTCTTCTAGATTCTCTCCTTCTATATGTATGGCCTTTTGGGGGACCTTATCGTTGAACATTACCTTTGTCTTTGTTCTGTTCATCTTTAGACCTACTTTTTTGCTTTCCCTATTTAGATCAGTTAACATGTTTTGTAATTCTTCGGATGCTTCCGATGTTATGGAAATGTCATCGGCGAATCTTAAGTGGCTTAAGTATTCTCCATCTATGTTTATTCCCATCCCCTCCCAGTCAGTTTTCCGAAAGATGCTTTCAAGGCTCGCTGTAAATCGTTAATTAGTTAATTAGTCTGGTTTTCTCTAGTCTTGTTACATGTTTGTTTGTATCCCAGAAGTGTGTATCTATTTGTGTTCCCCATAGGTTATAGGTCATAACTCTACGCTTACAATATGAGAAGTAAAAAAAGGTGTTTAGCTTCTTAAATTACGAAAGCTTTTTATTACGTCACATTTTTATTTCAAGAATTGATTTTTAAAAAAGAATTATATGACGTAGTTTGACGTAAAAAAGAAAAAAACACCTCTTTCTTCGCCCACTCTCTCTCTATCCATCTTTCCTTTCTTATGAACGCTACTAACCGATTCTAAAATGTCTGAACGAAAAACCTTTTGACTTCCATAGAACCTTTGACTTTCTTCGTAGTTAAAAATAGATAACTCATCATTGTTGGAGGTTTTTGGACCCTTAACAGCAATGGTTAGTTTTCAAGCACAATTTCAAATGGGGACATAATGCTGCTCAATAACGTCAACAAAGCTTTTGTGGTGAACGGTATTAGAGTGCGAACTGTTCAGCGTTGGTTCAATAGGTTTAGGTCTGGAAATATGAATACCAATAATAAACTTCTAGGTGGGGCCTAAATCTGGTCTTAATGATTAAGAATTATCGAAAGCAATGGCCAGCAATCCACTAACATCGATTCAAGAACTTTTTCAATAATTTAGAAGTTCAACTGAGACCATATCAGGTCATCTCGGGGAAATGAGAAAGTTTAAAGAGTCGGAAAAATGGGTTCCACATAAACTGTATGAAATGCTCCATGACAGTTCCAGACACCATACCTCTGAACTGGCTTAGAGAATCGGAATAAGGAGTCTTGTAGCATCTTCCATATTCGCTTGACATTTCTCCTACAGATTATCATCTTTTCAAGCATTGTGAATTTTATATCCGTAATGAAATGTTCAATAACAGGGAAGTCATAATTCGGGCTATATATAGAGATAGATAGATAGATAGATAAATAGATAGATAGAGTTAGAAATACATAGGTATTTATAAAACTTAGATTTGAACAGCATAATTATAGTGAAACTGGTTATGACTTAATTCACTATACAAGCAATGGTCTGTGAGACTACCTTGCTAACCAACTTTCTATCACACACACACACACACACACCCTTGCACTCACACACACAGACAATCCTGGAGTCTGACTCGTTGCTGATGCAGTTGAGTCTTTCCCACCAGTGCTAGTAGTCAAGGTTCCAGCTCAGGTAAAACAATGGTTTCGAAGAAGGCAAACTCTCCCTACTTGAAAGATTAGCACAAAACAAACTTCCTCATCCCAATTCCATCCATTTGGTCTTGCACTAGATTTAGCTTAACTCAACATAGCTCTGATGTTAAAAATGCATTTTTAAAACATTTCTACTTTTCAATAGTTCTTCATAGATTGAACTGCTTCTTGTTGTTTGTGTTGTTAACATGGCGTTTCGGCTGACGCTTTCGGTTAACAACACAAACAACAAGGAGTTCAATCGTCCGAAGAACTATTTGAATGTTAATGACCCTTCTCAAAACTATAGAAAATATTTCTACTTTTGTTTATATATGAATATTACTTTATTTATTTGCTATGTATCTTACTGAGTATATTGCACAGACACAAATACACAAACACACGCTCGCGCAGAGTTGATTCGAGACATAGATATGTCATTGTACGTACACTTTTATATAATATGTATAGGTTTATTTATATGTAACACATTAGAACTTCCAAATAAAATCGATCTCATTTTCTCGATTGGTGCATTCAGGATTATAAGCCAGATAGTATATTGTTCTCCCAATTATTCAAGTATTGGCTGGTGTCATCAAACCAGTGACGACCTATGTTTGTTTATTTGTTTCTAATTATGTTTTTATAGACTCCTGAATCCTTGCAGCATGCGAGCTGAACATTTGTGTATAGGGGTAACTTTAACCCAGAATGAACATAGGATAGGCGGTGCTGACCACCGGGGCCAGCTATATTTCAAATCTAACGGACTTGGCTACACTCTAAAGGCTGCAAATGTGTGTACTAGGGTAACTTGACCTTAGGATGAACATTGGATAGGCGCTACTGACCACCGGATTAAGGTTAAGTAAACTTTGGTGGTGTCAGGTCAATTTTGGTATTTGCAAATCTAACGGAGACTAAAAGCTGCAAATGTGTGTACAAGGGTACCTTCAGCCCAGGATTAACACATGATAGGTTGTGATGGGATCTGGTAACTTCTAGAGGTCAATTTACGGTCAGGTCAATTTTGGCGGGAATTTTCAAATCTAACAGAGGCGGTTGCACCGCATGACCTGCAAATTTGTGTACAAGTGTAACTTGACCCCAGGTTGAACATACTATAGAAGTTGATGTCAGGTCAATTTTGGCATTTTCAGAGCCTACCCTAAATATGACCTTGGATTTTAGTAAAGCTAAAGAATAGATAACCAATGGAAGACACATGCAAAGACGTGGTGGTAAGAGAAGGGGAGTTACAAGAAGAGGGGGAGTGAGTACCAATCTTAAGGCAATGGTTTGACGGATATTCTCATAAGTTATGAAAAGATTTTGTTCCTATCTGGCTCTGATTGAATGTGTTGAGCACAGTATGTGCTCGATTCCCTCATACTTCTCACTCTTGAATGTTGTTCCCTGCCTATTTTTGCTCCCCCCTCTCTCTCTCCACACATGATCAGCCATACCCTATAAAACATTAATCCTAACTAACCTATATACACTGATTAAAATATCAACATGTCCTTTACTCGTGTGTACGAGCGTCTAATAAGCAGAGAGTGTGCGTCATTGTTATTGGTTAAAATATAGTGGCTCTGAAAACCATGCATATTTCTAGTTCTAAGTTTTAAAATATTGATACACCGAAATATATTTAACTAGTTGTTTATGTAACCTGGTTTCAGGCAAGGTTTTATCTTTACTTATGGATGTCTACTGGCTTTAAAACAACTCCACAACTCATCTGCATAGCTCTTATTTTCCGCAGTAATTATTTCTGACGGTAAGAAAAGAATTGAAGATTAAACAGAAAAGTTCCCAAATGTTGGCTTAAAATGAGTTTTTTGCAACTTCCAGCACACAATCTATATGTTGTGCATTGAAAATGAGGGGAAAAAGGAGTGTCAGTGGAAAAGAATTAATGAAAGTATTACTGATAGAATAGGTACGACTGTCACCTTCAGGTTCCACAGATCTTCTGTTATCGGGTGAGATCCAGATACTTATCATGTTTGTCTTTTCCCTGTGGCCCGCTGGAACAGTGAAATCCACTATTCCAGAGCCCAAACTGACAGTTTTTCTTATTCTGTAAGGATTTTACATATATATGACTCTTTGTCCATCTCTATAATCCTATCTGTAAAGAAGCGAAAGAAAACAAAGATAATTGTTATGTTTTAAAAACATTATATCTACTTTTCTTTTTCTACTTAATCAAGAATCCTGCATGATTTCAAGAATCAGATTAATCCGTATTATATCACTGTTTGAAAATCAACAATGGGTGGGCTTCATTAAAAACCACGCAATGTCTTCTTTTTGACGTCGATCTCTACAAATGTCTAGGAATATTTCAACTCCTTAACAATGAAAAGAAATTGATAGCTTCCTTGTGAATGATGGATATAGCCGGCGCAACACAATGGACACTTTGTTTACTTCTATCCCGCATGTTGGATAATTGTGCCGAATATATGTTTCTAATATTCTGAACATTAGTTGTAACGGCCAATTGCATAATTGTTTACATATTTATATTATAGCTTAGGTTTAGCTTTTCCTCTATTTGAGTTTGATATGCACCCCCTGTTTGCATATTTGCACG
>VCCN01004350.1:2086327-2097195 GCA_006491835.1 Architeuthis dux
CTTTGTTACCATAAAGGATACATCTCATCCGCCTCCTTTTGATCCTTTTACCTACCACTACCTACCCCACTATTACAGTTTCTTACCTACTACAATTACCATTTATCTCTCTTCCTCTGACCATACAGTCTCTCCTTGCCATGTCTTCGATTTTTCTCTCTGCCGCCAGCTCACCTATTTTCCTGCCACTATAATTCCCATCCTCTCTTGCCCACGCCGAACCCCCGTACTGTTTCTGGTTCCTCTCCACCCTACCACAACTACCTCCCGTTTTTCTCTGTGCTTAAATTCTTCCCTTTGGCAAGGTGGTGGTGGAGATAAGCGAACTCGATGGAACTAAGACCCTTTTTTAAGCTTCATGCGATTAGAAATTCTTACACCATCGCCCGAAGTCACAGACTTGGGCCAATCGTCATCGTGCCCCCTTTCTTTTGACTATCCATTCCTCCGTCTATTCCTCCGTCCATTTTTTTTGCCCATTTGCTCACTTTGACAAACCTATTCTTGACTACTGACCAGGGAAGATGCGCCCCGATCACTTTAATAGTTGCTCGCCAACGAATCTGATCTCCCTTGAAAGATTTCGCCTTTGATGGACAGTTTTCCTCTTTATCCTGTGTTCCCCGCTATGCATCGAGACTCATCAGCCACCCCCCACCCTATTTCGGTCTACAGACTGATAGAGGGTAAGGGGACGGAATTCAATATGTATTGAGGGCCAAACACATGCTTTATTTTCAATTGATTCGTTTCTTCCGTTTATAATTTTTTCCTTTATCATTCGTACCGGATCTCGAACCTCTTGAAGGGTCATCGTAAAATTCGTTTCATGTTGTTTTTTTCTTGTCTTTCGTTCCTTTTATTAGTGATGTGTGCTTGCAAGCAAGAGAGTCAATCATGGCCAGGAGAGATATATATATGGATAGATAGATAGATAGATAGATAGATAGATAGATAGATAGATAGATAGATCGATAGATCGATCGAATTTCTACCGACATCTTTTGCACTATTGGGGAAATCTTAGAAGTGTCTCTAACTTTTAATCAGCTCTATATCGCTTGAGTAATCGGTCAATTGTAGGACGTCTTTTACAAGACTTAGGAAAATTGAGAAGCTAAGAAAATTGGCTCCGCATGAACTTACGGGAAGCGGTCTTTATCGACACAGAAAACAGTCATTTTTGGACAAGACAGCTATTGTCGATTAACAATTGATATATTACGTGAATCCAAAAGGAAATATTGGCTAGATCCAGAACAGCCTTCAACAACTCAACCTAAACGAAATCTACTAGGGGAAACGTTCTCTGTTTTTGGTTGGATTCAAAGAGAATACTTTATTACTAATCGCTCAAACTCTTACCGTGCAACGCTACAGTGAGCATGTTGCTCGTTTGAATTATGCTTTGAAAAAGAAAAATCCTTTTTACTGAGCAAGGGAGTCAACTGGTGATATTGCTGCATGACAAAACCCGTGCCCGCGTTGCAAATGCGACCCAGCAAATGATCATGGAGTTGGGATGGGAACTTCTCCCACATGCAGTGTATTCACCAGACGTGTCACCTTCAGATTGTCACTTGTTTTGCTCCATGAAACATTTGTTGTCTGCCTGGTGTTTTCAACAATTTCACGACATCGAAAAAATTCATCGATTCAAAACGGGTCTCGTTCTTTTGTGATGGAATACACAATTTAAAAATGCCAGGGAGAATATATTTACGACTAAATAATTAGGCAATGAATTTATATGAATAACAGATGTTGTCAAAAACCCTAAAAGAGATATAGATAGATAGATAGATAGACTGAAATGCAGAGAATAGATACAGACTTTAATACATTTAAACAGATTAAGGCTGGGGGAGCTCTATATTCATTCATCCATGCATACATACATTGATTTCACCTGTGTGTAATGAGTGGGAAGGAGAGACAAGCGCAATACGAAAGATTAAAGAGAAAGGGAAAGGGAAGGGTGAAGAAAACAATGAATGTGGAAAAAAAGAGAGAACAAAAGGCTGGAAGATAAGAGAAAAAGGAGGAAATAAAATAAAAGACAAAAGAAAGAAACAAACAAGAGAATAATGACAACAGAGAGAAGAAAGGACAAAGGAATTACATGAGCTGTAAAAGTTTAAAAAACAGAACAAGCTTGATTGCTGCAGGATCAAACTCCATTCCTCCTTCTATTCCGACTGAAGATGATTATTGCAACTTTTGCGTTGTGTATACATTTTCAGTTTGGCCCAGTCAGTAAGAGAGCCGCCTACCAATCACTTGGTCGTGATTTCAAACCACGCTAGAGAAATGTTAATCTTATATATCGGTTTGGTTTTGTTATGATAGGTGTATCCGGTCACCTGGGCGGAAATGTAAGTGAACCCAGTCACCTCAGGAAATAGGTATATTGTCTAAATATTGTCAGTGTTCAAAACAGGAAATAGGAACCGGTGATTGACACCGTGTGACACCACGTAGGCATTACAGAGACCTATAAAGCAGAAGACTGCCATCCCTGGAAGCGGACAGAAATCTCGACACTCAAAGAAGACGCAGACATCAGCGGAGCCGTTAAGGCCCGAGACCGTTGTCCCTGTTGGGGACAGACTGGCGGTTCTCCTTATCTTCTCTCTCCCACTCTTCACTCTCCGGCCGACAAAGATGTATGTTGTGTAATAAAAATATGTCCAGATATTTTTACAAGCAAGTCTTCGAGTTTCCTTTATGATGAAGTCCAGGCAATTCACACCAGTATCCAACAGTTTAACGTGACGGAACAGACAGTAAATAATGTATTCCCCTAAATTAGGTGAGGGTTATTGTTGCTGTTGTTGTTACGGGGGGGACAAAGTCAACTTCAGTCTCCGACTTGGACTGGAGTTTGACAATTTCGAAATTGTGCGCCTACGTTGCGCAGTGGTAAGCATGCTCGTGAAACAGACCAATTCACTAAATGTGGTATGTTCGAGACCACTATTGCTATCCTGTGCCAGACTAATCTAAACTTAGTAAATATAATGCCCCGCTTCGGTCTGTATTTGCGCCCAACGTAAACCAGGATTTCGAATGCTGATTTTCAAGGTGCACATTCCTCCTACTTGGTATATTGACGTAACACGATCAGAGGTGCAGGTGACCTAACGGTTAGCAGCACGGAAAATAAAATCGTCGGGCCGAGCTCTCGCTCCGGCTGACACAGTTTGCGTTCACTTCGCCTTGTGCAGAGCAGTGAGAGGCGGCCGACGGACAGAGCAGAGACTGTGCGGTTAATTGGGTCTATGGTGAAGCTTCGACGAGCCTAGCAACAAGAATAAAAAAGAATAAAAATGGACGGACGAAATAATGCGACCGTCATCTCCACCTCCCCACGACACTTAGAGTACAATTTAAGCTTGTGCCGTATTACGCTGAAGTTATCAAATATCGAGTTCGATCCTTAGTTGGTGCCCCACTACTAAAATCCTGGATTTCGTTGGGTTTGAACCCTTGTCTTGTGGGAAATACGTAACTATTTCAGGCCATGTATCTACTAATCTCTACTTACTTTATACAGCGCTAGAATATTGGACCACCCAGTAAAGATAGATAGACAGACAGACAGACAGACAGATAGATAGAATGCAGATAGATAGATAGATAGATAGATAGATAGATAGATAGATAGATAGATAGATAGATAGAAAGAAAGAAAAAGAAAAGACAAATAGAATCAAAGAAGAGCTATAAATGGGGATTATTGATTAAGAGAAGAAAAATACAAAGAAAAAAAGATCCCGAAGGAAGGAAGGGAAGCGGGGGGGGAGGGCGAGGGGATGAATGAGAAGGGAAAGAAGAAAAATCAATGAAGAAAGGAAGACGGGAATTAGATTGTTGTAAGAAGCACTAAGTAAAGTTAATGATCTCGCCAAAGACCAGAAGGAATATTCTGTAAATTACTGGCCAATTGTCCTCATGATAACAGGCGAAGGAGGAAATCGATCGCACTGGGGGAAAGCGATGGGAAGAATAAGAGAGAAACGAAAAGAAAAAGACAACTGGAAAGAAAGAGGAATTGAGTAAGATGGGCGATGAAGGAATCGAAAAAGATCAAAGAAGGGAAGGAAAATGACTGATTTTGATGCCGATGAGAGTTTGAACTGATAGAAGTAAAATAACCAAGAGAAGGAATGAACATGGCTGACGAAATTGTTGATTTGAAAGACGAAGAAATCGAAACAGGAGTAAAAAAAAAAATGAAAGAAAAAAAAACAAACGACAAGAAAATAAGAATTAAAAAAGGACAAAGAAGAAAAGTAAAAGAAAAGTAAAAGAAAAGTAAAAGAAAAGAAAGAAAGCGAAGAATGAGATGAGGCAAGAAGAAGAGGACAAAGAGAATGAGAAGAATGTAAAGAGCAGGAGAAGAGGTCAAAGAGTAGAGAAAGAGCGAAATGAAAAGAAAGAGGAGAAGAATTGAAACTAAATGGGGGGGTGGGGGTGGAGAAAGGTATTGGTGATGCGAATGAGAAAGAAAAAGATGTAGAAGAAAAAGAAGGAAAAAAAGAACTGTAATAACGCGTGAGGAGCAAAAAAAAACTCTAGGGTTGAAGAAAATTCCTTTCATGGCGGAGAAAACGGAAAAGATGGGGAAAAGGGAAAGAAAGGAAGAAAATCAAAGAAAAGAAGGATGAATAAAGGGCAGTAATGATGAAAAAGATAAAAACTCTCCAAGAAATGCGACTTGGACCTTTCGGAAATAAAGCAATCGGGATTTGTTGACCCTGCAATTACTGTTTGTTTATTTAGAAAGTGTTACTGGAATGTTATCTAAGTATTGCGCACGACCTTCCTTGTCTGTCCGCCGGCATTTTCAGGGTAAATCTGAGGTCGGCTGCGCCAAACCGTTTTCCCTTTTTAAGGTAGACGGAGAAAGTATTAAAACCAGAACCTTCTCCACGTCCACTAATCGACACTACCAAAATGGTTACGTATTTACATATCAAAGGCCGACTTGGGGTTTCAAACAACAAGAGGAGGGCACGACAAGAGAAAGACGGTGAGAGGAGGCAGACGAAAGTTCGGAAGAAGATTTTGGTAAAGGAAGGGTTAATGTCTGTTGTTGTTCGTTGCCTTGAGAAAATGTAATTAAGACGGGTTTTTTTTCCAATTGAAGGTGACCTCAAGCGTTTTCTTTACTAAGTGGAGATGTCTTATCGGACAAAACATGTTTGAGAATAGAGGTGAAAATCGGGGGTCGTGTTTATACAATGTGTTATATCGGTGGGTAATTTTGTTTCCTTTATTCTGTTCTGTCGAGGTTCTTCTCTGTCTCATGTAATATGCCACTCAAGAAATTGCATTCGATGTCTTTGCATC
Organism: Architeuthis dux; assembly: GCA_006491835.1. Taxonomy (NCBI): domain Eukaryota; kingdom Metazoa; phylum Mollusca; class Cephalopoda; order Oegopsida; family Architeuthidae; genus Architeuthis; species Architeuthis dux. Next base: position 2,091,683 of record VCCN01004350.1, read on the forward strand.
TTTAGATTATACAGTTCTGTCTCTTCTTTCTAAGCGCGTTGCGTTTTTGTTTTTTGGGTTTTTTTTCTTGGTTTTTACGGAGGTAGGGGTCACATAACAATTTTTCTCTTTTCTTTTCTAAATCCATATGTTAATTCTTTTACAATTTCAATGCTCTATTTCTCATTTAAATGTCCCGTTCTTTTTTATTGTTGAAGTGGGAGTTCGATTTGTTCATGGGATTAAATTCTGGGCGTACTTACGGAGATTGGGGAGCCGCCGAGATTTCTCTTCTACGAGGGATGCGCCGTGTTTGTCGAATAATAACCTTCAAAGGGTAACTTCTAGGAGTATGTGTACTGCTGAGAAAAGAACTGAACAAAAAACGTTCTGAACTCTTTCTTACACCGCCTAGTCATCACTCGCCCTCTAGCACCGAATGATCAGCGCCGTTTTAGCACTAGGCCCAGTTTTCTGCCAAGAGCCAAGACATTTTGTCGCCGTATAATTCCAGCGCTAAGACATTTGGGCGCGGTGATCGGTTATTCAAGACTTCGACATACATTCGTCGATTGTTTTAAAAATACTTTTTGTTGAAATAATTTAAATAGTTGTTTAGCTTAATTTCGCTTAAATTATAGTCTTACTATTATTATTGTAAGTATTTTCTTTATTTTTACGGTCGATTTTGTTTTCGATTTGTCGTTTTCAACTAAATTTTGTAATAGATTTTACTTATCGACTTTTTCCAGATTCCAGCAATTGATAATGAGGAATTCCGTTGGAATCCCATCAAACACAAAGAAGTTTTTTTTCCCCTCTAGATACCGTTTAGGTTGAGATGTTGAAGGCTGTCCTGGATCTAGCCACGAACTTCATTTTCGATCCTCATAATAAATCCATTTTTCATTGCCAGTGACCATCTTGTCTAAAATAAATCCTTTCTCTAACGAGCAAGAGAAAAACAAATGATTAAGTGTCTGATATACCTTTCCGTAAAAGCCCATTTCCCAATCTTCTGAATGCCTGTGAACGACGTAGCACAGTGGACTGGTTGCACAGACTGAGTAAACCTCAATAATACTCCGATGCCCTAAACAATGTGCAAGCATACTGGGAACGTTTGCATCAACCTTTATATATATTATGCTTAACGTGTTTGAATTTATTTTATTTCCAAAATACCTATTTGTCTCTCTCTAGCTACTATTTAATGAAACACATTTTATATTCTCGCAAGACTATTGTCGGAGATTATACATTTAAACAAGAAAATAATTTGCATGCCGTATTTTTTCATCCATCTGATATAACAACAGATGCATTATAACGGCACTCGGCATGAGTTCTTTGATGTAACGGGGGTTTACTGTTTTCTTCTTTCCTTTTCGTATCTCTCCTCTCTCTATCTGTCTATTCTCGATCCTTTTTTTTTCTAGCGCCTTCTTAGCAGATAAGATTGTTGCGTATGTGGTCGGCCATAGCCGATTTATCTATCTCGTCCCTGATTATGGCTTTCTTGTGTTCATCATACTACATTTACAGGGGATGACGTAACACAGTTGTTCTCATAAGGGATATGGAAACAGGAAGAGTACATTGCGCAAATCGTAAATCGGAAGGCCTGGCTGCTTAGAATATCAGCATTCGACATCTTGGCTTTTAGCTGGGCTTGAACACTAACCGCTACCTAACGCACCAAGCAGACCCCTTTCTTCGCGTATTTCGCCTGATTTCCCTCTCAATAATTATCGATTCCAATACTGTCTCATTTTCATCTTTGTCGAGTTTCTGTTTCCTTTCTGAGCCTTTTTTATCTCTTTATTAATCCTATTAAACACGTTTTTCCAAGCGCCTTAGAAGAAAAAGCTTTTCTTTTCGTTTTCCCATGTCCTCTTTTCGATCTTAATTTATCTCTCTTAGCATCTTATACTGTTCCGGTCAAATTACGCTGAAACTACCGCTTTTCGTTCTATCACCGAAATTTATCAGCGTCGAGCCTGACCAGTACTTAGATGGGGGACCGCTTAGAAACATCAGGTAATGTAAGCAGTATCGGCAGGGTTTCCAGCTAGTTTGTGCATTCGGCCTAAATGGGGCCTACCGTTATTTAAATCGGAAATAAGAAATTATTTAGTCGAAGCGTTTATTTCTTGTTTTGATTGCTTGAAATTTGCTTTCTTTTTCACAACTCCATTCAACTTCATAAAAAGATGTTCTCATTCAGATGGAATATCATGAAGATAGAAATAGGTTCTAATTATAAACAATATTGAGAAGGAATTTTAAAGTTGAAATATAAACAATGTTGCTCGATTAAAAAGTCGGATGATGTCATAACGTGACTTTGGGACGTGTTGCCAGAGACGTAACTAAATACAACAAAAAATCGAAGTCCAACAAAACCAAACAATATCATTTGTTCATACTTATCGACTTCTGAATACTTTAATCAGCGGATCGCTTGTAAACAACACCTCTATTCCCAAATTCCCATATCAGCTGATTTGGCAAAGTTCTGTGTATTCACAACGCCCACAACATAACATACGACAAGCTTAGTATGACACAAGGCAAACTAGAAGGAAATAAAACTAGGAACGGTGCGTTGTGCAAATTGTCTAAGTGAGTAGAAAATATATTTAAAATATTACTTATTCATATCTTTTATGTTAGTATATAATGCAAATATTTACTAAGCTGAATTTACTATGGAACAGGGCCACTATGTTGGAGAGATCTGTTGGTAGCGAAAGCACTAAATATTCGAATGGTCAGCGAGATGTACTAGCTAACCATTGCTCTGCAGAGGAAGTACTTTATTATAGATTGTTACTACATTGTTACGTCTCTGGAACAGTTTTTTTTAATATCTGTCTCATTCTTCATTCATCTGTTCCTTTCTTTCCTTCACCATTGTCTCTTCTTTCCAAATGTTTTCCCTTCATTGGTTTTACCTCTGAGTTGTATGAGAACGGCGGCAATCATTCTGTGCCTTCCTCTCCTTCGCGGGGAAAAGATTAAAATAAATGGCTCCATTTTCTCTTCTCTTTCCGAATAACTGGTCAAGCAGAACTAGTTTTAATGGCAGAGGCACAATTTAATTTCCCAGGTCAGTGCATCGTCACTGATTTTCTCCCGTTACCCATTTATGACATCCGCCTTTTCCTATTTCGAGTCCACACCAAAGGGTTATTCACCACCTCTTTTATTCGCCAATGCGCAGGTCCGTCATTCTATACAACCAAATCGCGTAATATTCGCGAACTATCCTCATTATTTCCCTTTTCTTTCTATTCCTTGTCTCTTTTTAACGTGTCAATCTCCCTGAGTTAATCCATATCTATCTATTAGAAAACGTAAGCCAAAACTGTCACCAAAACTGTCACCAAAACTGTCAACATAGGTTTCTTCAGTTTTTAAGTCTGTCTGGCTGGCTGGCTATCTGCCTGCCTGGCTATGTATCTATCACGCGTACAGACCGCACCAATGGAGCTAGGGGCAACAAATGTAAACATTTACTCCTTATTATGTGTAGAAAAACGTTGTTTTTTTTGTTTTTTCCCTCTACATAGGATTTTAATTGGGGGTTCAATTCGAAATCTAAGCTTATGGTAAATTGATCTCTTAGTTTATGTCCGGCAGTATTCACGCTTGTTTGTTTGAAAATTCAGACTTCTTTTAGTGATTACTGCTCGACAAATGACGAGAGAAGTAACTTCTTCATTGATCTCCGTTTTTACAATTTTGTTTTTATTACAAAACATGTTAAATTATCTAAATAGTGAAAGCCAAAAATAGGGTCAAAGATAAACAGAACAAAGACAAAAGTAATGTCGTAATAAAGTACCCAAAAAGATCATAAGAATCAAGGAATACGATTGGCTGGAAAGCATTTGTAATAAATAGAGACATACTGAAAAGCAAGATATGCTATATGTTTAAAAGGTAAGGAATACAATCAATGCATAATACCAGCTATGATGTACGGGTGCAAAACCTGTAAACTTACGAAACCACTAGAAAACCCACTCAGAGGGCAATGGAAAGAGCAATGGTAGGAATAAACCTTAGCGCTAGAAAAACATCAACATGGATCCGAGAGAGGACCAGGGTGAGGATATCGTATAAGTAATTAAGCAACCAAAATGGAGATTGTCTGGGCACATATTGAGAAGAAGAGACAACAGATGGAACAAAAGGTTAACCGATTGGTGCCCGTAAACGCAGTAGGAAAAGACTGGACACAAGACGAAGAGAAGAGGTAGAAAGGTTTAGGTATGTATGTGCATTCCAAAGAAATGTGCGTCGTGCTTTCCGAATGTGGTAATGGAAAGTTAATATTTTGTAGCTATGTGTATCTCCGGCAAATTTTGATTAGTTGAAGGGTTGGGCAGCAATCTTGGAAAACATATAGTCGTTGGTAAGAGTCTGTCTAGAGTCGACGAGGGCAGTGGTTGCGCTCAGTCGGGGCCAGGTGACCCCGGTACGAAACATGATTCAAATAGTTGGAATTCTCAAGTTTGATTGGAAATGGAATTGTTTTCTATAGCTACACAAAGAGAAAAGTCGTCAGATTCCTCAAAGAAATTACACACCAAAGAGAAAACAAAACTAGACTTCACCACATAAAAAATACGAAAATCTCAAAGATAGGCAGACGAGAAAACAAAATAGAAAGAAAGAGGGAGCACATAAGATAGGAGCATGTATAACTATAGGAAAGAAGACGTAGGAAAGAATTTAGAAAATATAATTCATCACTTAAGATAAGTAATTTGACCAAATGGGCACATATCAATGTTTCCCCTACGAGGCAACACAACAGCGTACGATAGTAGCTTTTGAAGTATTAAAACAACCAAACAGAAACAATACCTTTTACAGAAATTGTCTCGAATTGTAGTTTATATGTACATCGGGATTTTTTAACAGTACAGTATACAACCGAGATGAGTCAACAAAAAGCCACAGCGAAAAGTATCGCCAGCCAGAATTCCGTCCAGGCTCGATCGAAGTGGTCACCTATTGGACAATGAAACGGTTAATCGTTAATTCCATCACTCACTGCTATGTTACAGAGAGAAAGCTCTTCAGATGGTGAAATATCGAACTTTTTAGATGTTTCAGTTGTTGTCTATATATGTTAGGTTTGCCACTGATCTAGTCAACCATGATACATTGTCTGTTGTCTTTCGACCACAATCTGATCTTGGTTTTAATTTTCAGACAGGTGACGTATGGCGTTAGAATTGATCCTAAATTTTCTCAGTTCCTTCTTTTACAATCAGCCATTTTATGATGATGGGCTCCCGAAGGTGCATCTGACGCGAATTCACCAGCTACACTATTCTGGCTACTGAACGAATTGCATCAAAATATCAAAGATAATATGTTATTATAAATTCGATTGATTCATATTTTATAAGTATATTTATATCATTCATACACACATTTAAACTATATATATATATATGCCTCCCTGACACCAAGTATTGAGACTGTTCAATTTGACCGAAGCTAATAATCGAATT
>VCCN01004350.1:2099526-2111144 GCA_006491835.1 Architeuthis dux
CCATATTATAGTGTTTGAATATCATTGGGTGTATATTCATAGTTTACTGAATTGTCTGAGTATGTTATTTAGATCTGCCCCTTGTTTAACCATTCTGATTGTTAGGTTGGTGCTTTTTTCTATAAAATCCGTAATTTGTAGGGTTGCCCTAGCTATTCTTAGGTATTCTGCTGAAATTGATCCATAGAAAATATATGACGGTATGTCGCTGCTTTTTTGTGGCATCCTTACTATGTGAAATGGCAATGCATCTCGTTTATCGTACAATTTATATATAAATCTTCCATTTTCAATCTTGATATCAAGATCGAGAAATGTTGCTCTTTCGCCTTGGTGTTCTATTTTGAGTTCGAGTTCTTTTGGGTATATCTGCGTAAAGGATTTCCCGAATTCATCTGCATCGTTTAGACAGCATAAATCGTCTATAAAGCGGATGCACCCGTGGAGATTGTATGCTCTACCTATATTATTTTTAATTAGTGATTTCATAAATTTGTAATCATGTCTGTGTAGGTATAAGTTAGCCTAGGTATTCCTATTGTTTGTAACAGTAATTTGTTACCGATCTTGAAGTAATTTTCGCTTATTAGGTGACTGACGCTACTTTTCAGTGTCGATTTATTGAAGAATGGTTTGTTGTCTATTGTTCTGCACCAGAATGCTTTCGAGTTTGTAACACTGATGTAGTGGCTATGACCTCCTGCTAATGCTAGATCTATTATATTATTCAGTTCTATGATGAGGTCTTTGTGTGGAATTTTCTTATAGAGAGTACTAAAGACGTATGTAGTGATTGATTTTGCCTTTTTCCTAGCAGCAATATTATTGAGTTTATTTTTGACTGGTAACGAGTTATTGGCTACCCAGAATAAGTTAAGGTTACTGTAGAATTTACTTTTCCTATGGGATTCTTGTATCCGATTATGCTAGCGGTGGAAAAAGTATATCTATGCATTCTGTTTGGTCGGTAGGGGTTTTCTTTTTGGCCTTACTATTTAGTCCGTACGGGTATATAACTCGCATAGTTTTAATTATTTCATCTTCTCGTTGTTTATTACGTATTGTTTCGTCTACTGTACCAAAAGTGTTATATATATATATATATATCAGCAGCAGCAGCCGTCATGTGTTCACGGCTGGCCTTTCCCATCTCCTTCCATGACGACCTAGATTGTGCTAACCTCGTTTTATCTCATCCCTCCATCTTGTGTCTGTTCTTTTTCTATTTTTTCTATTGCGTTTACTGTTCCAAGGGCACCAATCGATTATTCTTTTGCCCCATCTATTGTTATCTCTTCTTGCTAGGTGACCAGCTCATCCCCATTTTTGTTGCTTAATTACTTATATGATATCCTTCACTCTAGTCCTTCCTTTGATCCATTTTTCGCATCCGTAAGTCATGGCTGGTATTATGCAACCATTGTATACTTTACGCTTTAAGCACATTGGCAAGGTGCGTTTCAAAATGTCTCTATTAATACCGAATGCTTTACAATATATCGTTATGCGTTTTATTTCGCTGTCATGGTCTTTCTCTAACTTCATTACTTGTCCTAGGTAGATGTATTCATTAAACTCTTCTAGAGTCTCTCCTTCTATCTTTATGATCTTTGGGGGGACTTTATCATTGAACATTACTTTTGTCTTTGTTCTGTTCATCCTTAAGCCTACTTGTTTACTTTCTCTATTTAGATCTGACAACATGGCATCGGTGAATCTCAAGTGGTTTAAGTATTCTCCATCAATGTGTATTCCTATTCCCTCCCAGTCAGTTTTCCGAAATATGCTTTCATGGCTCGCTGTAAATAGTTTAGGTGATATTGTATCCCCTTATTTTACTTCTTTAGTTATCTTTATCTTGTTTGTATCTTTATATAGTCTAATGTTTAGTCCATGTTTTGGATGATTTGTATGTAATTCTCGTTAACATTTTGTTCTCGCATTGAGTTGAAGACTGTCGTGTGTTCTACCGAGTGAAATGCTTTCTCATAATCTACAAAGGCCAAGCAGAGTGGTTTGTTGTATTCTAAGGATTTTTCGATTAGGTAAGTTATTGCATGTATGTGGTCTATTGTTGAGTAGCTGCTTCTGAAGCCTGCCTGCTCGCGTCGTTGATTGTCCTCCAGAATGCCTGTTGGTCTGTTGTAAGTATTTTTGTGAATAGTTTATATATGTTAGGTAATATTTTAATAGGGCGGTAGTTGCCACGGTCGCGCTTTACCGGGTTTCATATTTCGTAATGCAAACATTACTTCGTCTACTGTTATGTCTATAGGTTTATTAGTGTGTGGTACTTCTATATTTGAGGCGTACACATTTTCATAGTATTCTTCAGTTACTTTTCACAACTTGTCCCTATTTTTGATAATTTGGCCGTTTTTATCCTTTAGCATCTGTTGTTTGCCGGTATGATCTGCGGATCGGGTGTGTTTTAAGCTCTTCCTCTACTATCCTTTTCGTGTTTGTATCTTCATATTTCTCCTCTGTTTGATTAGTTTTAAGTATTTAAATATTAGTATTTCCCTGTGTTATTGTTTACGTTTGTATTGCTTACCATCTCTGATGTCACTGTCGTTAGACCTGGATTACCTTTAGTGAATATGATTTGCTTAGTCTAACTACTATCCACGCTATTCTCTCTGATATACTGTCAAAATTTATAACGTTGCCGGCGATGTGAATATTGACTAAGAATCCTACGCAACCGAATGTTTTGTCCTCTCTCCCTTTGTAATAGAATAGATGATTACCTACCTGTAAGCTTAGTATAGTTTGGTACAATGTAACAATCTTGGTGTATCAAGTGAAGATCGAACTAGCTAACTCATAGTCTCTAAGATATATATCGTTAGAAATCACCCTGCTGCTGTTATACATGTAGACATTTATACAGACAAACACGCTGGTGCATTGTATACAGTGGTGAATTGTTAGATGGTGAATTATTTGGTGGTGAATTGTTAGGTGGCGAATCTTCCGTAACTCATTCTAGACAGCTGCAGGACAAATTAGAAAATGAACTGTTAAAAGAACAACGGGTTCAGCCGAAGATAGCAATCTAACAATTAAAATGTGTTTCCTTCAACCACCTGCTACAACAGAACGATAACATTTCTCTCTTCCCCTAAAAAGGCTCGAAATAGTTAAAACCAATGTAACCTTTGTACCCGTATACATTATTAGATAGCAGCAATCCAAACATGTGAACGCGTTAGATAGATTTTACCGTCAACACATGATGTGACTTGAAAAGTACACGGTTGAATGTGGTACTGAGCTTTTGTTTATTTGCGTTGCGGTAAAAGTCAACATCGGCTCATTCCACTTAAAGGAAGCACTTCACGGCTTCTTTTTGGAGTATCCGAATTGTCAGCATCACGCTTTTGCACCATTATTAAGTTAAATTTAGGAATTATTTATTTCTGGTGATAAAAGCAAAACCGCAGATAGGGGAGGGAGAGACGTTGGTATAAAGTGCTCAGTTAATCACAAGCAAATTCTTCTTCCATCCCGCTAATTTAGGCCTGTCAGGGTGACCTACCTGTGCATTTCTCTCCTCTAAAATATTTGCTTACTTTCTTTTAATGTGTTCTCAGATGCAAGGGACGTAGATAAAGCAGCTTCAAACGCAGTCGGAGTCTTTTGGGCTTCCGCAAAATCCATTGACAATTTCTTTTCAAGCGTTCTCTGATGCAGTTGACAAATACCAAGAATACGCCATGAGAAAGCAGATTCTTTTCACTGGCGCAACGTCTATAATGTCTATAAGTGTTAGGGAAAGTGGGACACGATTGATACGGCATTTGGATATCTGGAAAACCTTCCAATGACTGATGCTTATAAATAAGTATGCTGTTGAGAACGTAAGGTGAGACTTAGACATGAGCTTGCGATGTTTTAATTATGAAATTATGTGATCCTCGGGAACGGTAACTAAACACATAATCTAAGAGTATGTTGCTGCTCCAAAGGGGTGATTTCTTCCAGCACATGAGTAATGATATAGTGCTGTCATTCAATTATCTGGACCGCGTTAGTGGGTCACCTCGTGCGGACGAAAATGTTTACATGAGCATTGGTCTGCGAGACTAGCTTGCTAACTATCACTCTAAGGTAAATGGTCATCTGCATATTAATTAGGCTTAGCTGAGTTTTGCACAGGGTCACCCTGTTGGGTAACCGGGTGTGGCTCAAACTGACTACACGAACAATGATCTGTACCATTAGTTTGATAATTATCTGCCTACGGTAGGTGTTAGTCTAGCTAGATACTTACTAACCTTAGCTGAGTTTGGCATGAATGTGTGTGTATGTGTGTGTACAAAGGCTTCCAGCGAAAACACCGGTTTCAAACTGTGTATACAGTTCCTAGTTTTCAAAGTATGAAACAAAAATGAATATTATGCACACTAATATGATCCACACCGGTGAAGGGTGAATGAATATATATATGATCCATATTTAAATGCGGACATTAATGAAAAACACAAGGGGGTATATTCTGGCTTAGGGGGTTATTAAATAGCATAACCTGTTTTATACCCCGGGTTATAAACTGGAGTAGCCCAGGCTAGCCCACTTTAAACCCGGGTATAATCTGGGCGGCAGATTAATCTGGCCTTCTACACGACCAGGCCGCTAAACGAAACGAAATGGCAGATAAGCGAAAGTCTTATTTTAGGTCTCAGAATTCCCACCGTAACCCTCGTTTTTCTTAATCTTTTTCAATTCAATTTGTTTTAGATCTTTGCTAAAGGGGTAAGGGTCCATATCTGGCTTTTTAAACCTCTACTACTACTACCCTGTTCCTATCTTTTCCGGAGGAGGAAACGTTCTGATCGTGTATTTCCGTTTTTCTTAATGTCTTTCAATGCGATCGGTTGCGGTCGGAAATGCAGTTAGTCGATAAACGGGCAGGTCGTTAAATGGGGGAAACCTGTATTGCTAAGTGTACAAATAGACCGTTAAGAACAAGAATCTAAAAAAGATTCTCGACTTGTTTTCCAAGCCCCGTTAATATACGAAAAAGAACTCTATCCTAAACAGTTTTTCCCTGGATGATTATCGCCACGTTTAGTTCGTCATTAGCATTGTTCACCGTCCTTCCTATATTATATAAAGGTTCATCTTACGAGTGACTCATTTCCAGTTGAAAGTGACTTGAATCACTTTTGAGCAGAACAATCAATACTTTCACTTTCGCCAAACACTTTTACATATTCTAATGCAGGAGTTCTCAAATAAGAGTACGCGTTCACCTTCAGGTACGCAAAGGAAATTACGGGGGTACGTGATGTTTGTAAAAGAACTGGAATTGTGTAGTAATCACAACCACCTAAAGGCAACTCGAATTGTGAAGAAAGTCTTTCAGCAATGCGTATAACCAATAACAAATTTCGTGAAAGACTGTTAATTGGGAATGCTATGCAGACATGTCTCTCCGGAACTTTTGAAATTGAGTTACTTGTCTGAAAGTTCATCAATTTCATGAAAAATGTAACACTAAATTAAATGAAATTACCAACAAATACGACATGTCTATCGTCTGCTTTATGGCATCCATATATTTTACACTATATTCTTCAAAAGGGGTACGCCAACACTGCCGTGCAGGACGAACGGTTGCTCTTGAAGAAGAAGTCTGAGTACCCTCGTTCTAAGAGTTGATTCTGCTGTTTTTTTCGACGGTAATTAATATCGACGGTGGAAAATCAGTTGTCTGTGTCTTATGTGCAATACATGCAAAATAAGTATTTCCAAGGCGCATTGTCGTGTAGTGTCTAGCGGGGTATTCTGTCCAATACTTTGCTGAGCTGTAGCAAATGCAGATGACAATTGCCAATGCATGCTGTACTTAGTATCAATGAATTCCGTTTAAATTGCGAAATAGTAATTGATATTCATATCCTAGTTTGCCTTTGTAAGACTTCAAATAATATCAGCAGCGGTGCCTCCGACAAGCTATTATTAGCAGGTACCAGTTTGGTCAGACATGGTTTCGGTGCTCAACCATCATCGCTGCCAAAACGGGACACCCAGCAATACCAGGCTTTGTCATAGAGTGAGACTGCTATCTCCATTATATATGCACCTCTGCTCGATTACATACTACTTATACCTTACCTTCGTCATATCCTTATTTAAAATATAGGCACTTTTCCAGGGGCAAAACGAGAGACAGACAAAGCAATAACGTGGGGGGGACAACACCAGAGAGTGCCGGAATCTGAGCATCAGCGAATCTCAGAGAGCTACAAGGGACCGGGACAGATGGAAAGGGCTGTGGTGCCCCAACGTACCTGTTATACATTTCTCTATTCGGACTGGTATCCTCATCTTGGTTGTTATAACCAGAACATTTCGGTTGGTGTACCCTCCGGCTTGCTTCATGTGCCTGTCGTATTTAGTAGCTCTCTCAGAATTTAGAAACGAACCCTTTACTCAATCCGTGTGTGTAGATTGTTCTAATTCCACTGCCAATGCATGGGTCTCGTATCATTTAATTCGTCCTAGTTAATTCGTCCTTGAGTAAATGAGTTTCACTAACAAGAAACCCACTTCATGACTACCAGGTAAATCGATGCACTTGAACAACGCTTCCCGTAGGACAATCAAGTGATGAAATTCTGTAGCCTTAAACCTAATGTCTGTTATTTCCAAATCAAAAGCTCTCATATGCATAATTCCCTCTAAGTCGTGCGCGTGTGCAACCACGCACACGTTTTGCAACCAGTACACAGCGGAAATTAATATACGTACAAAGGCTTAGTTACCTGAAATAATGTAGTAATTCATAGTTATACTTATAATTATAAGTATAATAATGATATATTATAATTATACATATTGAAAATAATTTCTTACCAACTGTTTCTGTTAACTACTTAGTCGGGTTTTCAAATGCCGAATTTGTATGCATTACATCACATACAAATCAGAAATATACGAATTTATGTTTTATTTAATGGAACAACAAAATGAACAAAATTTCAAACTATAGAATAAAATCTTAACTACATAGGTTACTTCGTAGAATTCAATCATATTTGTATTATATTAAAACATGCCAATACTATTTTGAGAGATAGGCTGTGCCAAAATGATCTTGAAACGATTTCAAGTTTAAATTGCACGAGCATTCAGTGCGCACATATTTTTGTCACAGGAAAGAATTTCCACAACATAAGAATTTTGCAAACACTGACTAATAAACATTAGAGGGAACATTATCCATATGATATTCATTTCTATGCTTGGCCTGCCGAGGAAGCTATTAGACCACTGCATACGTGCTGATTCATTCAATCGCCTTATTTTCTAATGTTTTTCGCTATCTTTTTTCATTCAACAGGAGTTGGTAACTCCCATTTACTTTCAACATAATATGTCTGACTTAGTTTCCCCGCGGTTTGCAGTTTTTCGATGTTCACCGAAGCTTACGCTTAAGAAGCGGCTGGTCTCACGTCTGTATTAACAACTAACATGGGGATACTACTCCGAATAGACCAATGCATAATAATGATAATTCCTCATTTTCAGAATTTAACCAGAAAACAGTGAGAAAAACCTGCGATAGCCACGTAACCTGAGAGGCTGAGAAACGACAAAGGACTGCACCAGCGGGCAAATCACATACAGACGGCTGACTTGATAATCAGGCAGACCAGCAAGGACACGACGAGGTGTCCAGTCAGTATGACCGAGAGAGACAGCAGTGGACAGAGTGAGATATTTGCAATTAAGACGTGTTATTGTGCTCCGGGCCAGTACTTAATCCCTGGGAAATTTCGGGATGACACGGAGAAGCTAGATTCTGTCTCCCAGCTTACAACCCGTCCTCCAACATGGAAGCAGTATAAGTCTTGAGTCTTCAGTAACCCGACTCTCTTGAAACTTTTTTTTTTTGACAGACGGAAGGCCGCAGAAGACCGTCGTGTGTCTTCCTCACCAATGCCATTTATCCTTCAGAGCGAAAACCATCTCACTTACATAGCATATACATTTCATCTGCTCTTCTTTTTCTTTTTACCTCCGCTCTCATTAAGTTCCTACGAACATCCCAACAATTGAGCTTGTTTTCAACTTGCAGGGCTGTCATCATCTGTGCTGAAGTGCCAAGTCGGACGGATATGAATGAAAGAACGACGACACGAGCTCAGAAGTGTCGGATAATAGCAATCGCCTTACTTGTACATCTCAATACGTAGAGTGAAAGTGTAATATGTTTCGCGTTATTAGCAATATGTGTTAATAGCAATAACAATAATAGCATTATATATATAACAGCCTTATACTTTCTGCAACGCTCGCGTAAATCTCTGACTACTGACAATCCCCTTTTCCTGATTTTTAATCCATAACATACATTGAGTTTAACAACTTATGAAAACAAGTCTTAGGTCAAAAGATGGCAACATTCAGGGCTTAATCATAATTCATTTTTCTCTACCACCAATAGTTTGTTACTGCAGAAAATGACTAAATCCAAGCAGGAATGTAGTGGAGTAGATAGATAGATAGATAGATAGATAGATTTGGTTAGTAACTCGTCATGTGACCAACGTCTTTTGACAGTATGCCTGTTGGGGGTGATCAATTAAAAAAGTGGTAACGAATAAATAAGTTACTTCTTACCCCTTTTACAAATTTACAAAACTTGGCATCATTACATAGCCAGCCAGTCAGCTGGACCGACTTGAAAACAGAAGAAACCTATTTTGACAGTGTTGCTGACAGTTTTGGTTGACGCTTTCTAACAGCTAGATAGCTAGCTAGCTAAATAGATAGATAGATTTACAATACTGATAGGGATTTTCTATTATGTATTCATACAAACATGCTTTGTCGGCCTTCATATATGCATATACATATGTATATGAATGGCTTGGCTTCGCGAACGAAGATTTTCGAGACACACGTGTGTGTGTGTGTGTGTGTGTGTGCGCGCGCGTGTGTGTGTGTGTGTGTGTGTGTGTGTGTGTGTGTTTATATATAGATAATCAAATAGAGGCTGTTACCCGTATCACTTGCAAAAATGTAGATGTCCAGAAACTGAAGCCATAACACTTGATGGGAAACAAATACATATACACACACAACCTATTCCACAAAGACCCAATCCATTTTCTGTACACCACAACAGACACAAGTTATACACGCACACACACGCACACACACATACACACACACATATATATATATACGTACACTTATACAGAGAAACAGAAAGAGAAATAGACGCATTTGTGAACAAAAACCGCGAAATATCGGTTTTATATTTGGTGGGTTTCATTGGAAAGTACTTGTGACCGATAGGTGTCTCTGCCTCAGAATTCGACACCATCTCAGGTCTGTGCGCCGTCCTCTAGGTTAAAGGAGACAAGACACTAATATTGCGGCGATGTGCTCGTGTTGATTTTGTCGAATTTGGTAGAGGAGGAGGGTTGTCAGAGTTTGACAGTTGGTGGACGAGGAAGGACTCTAGGAGTTAAGATGTTCGGAACATTTTGGGTGACAGAGGGATCGGGGGAGGAATATCTATTATTTAAATTGATTTGAAGCAAAACTGCTGTTCACTGAATCCTTTGAATTGAACTTTACCTCAGATGCCAAAATATCTCTTCGCTCTAATTTGGTCACCATTCTTTCGGTATTTGCCAGGCTTAGGAACGCCAGTTGTTGGGGGAGCAGGAAGATTGTATTATGACAATCTCCCAAGTTATGGAGGCTTGTTTGCCTGCCCACCTAGAAAGTCAGCATTCAAAACTCTTGCTCTTTGCGTGGCTAAGTGTCTAGCGTCCGTGGGAAATATATCAGGTTGTAACAATGGTTTTGTCCAGTCTTTCAATTCATTTGGATCTCAGATATACAGGTGATTAAATATACACTTAATCATTAATATACTCCCTTTCACGATAACCTTATTCCATCTATCAACAAGTTTTTCGATACCAGCTTTTAAAATTCGACCTGAAATAAGCGACAGACTGATTGAGTCATTGGTTTGCAAACTCCCAAACAAATGATATTCAGTTTCAGTAGGTCAGGAGAGTAGGGTGGAAGAATTGTTTTTCCTAGCCTGTATGAGATCTTTGGTCACTCGAGCGGTATGAGGGCGTGCAATATCTTGGTGAAGAATGATCACTTTTCTGTTCACTAAGGATAGCCATCTTCTGTTAAACGCCGAAATAGTTGGCTGTGACTTTTCCTAGCTTCTTCAAATTTGGATGTAACAATCATATGGCTAACATTTCAGCAATCGTGTCCAATCAAGCACTATTGGTATAAGAAACGGATGAACGTTTGTTACAGCCTAATACATAAGTATTTCAGCGACGAAACAGACCAACCATTCTCTCATATCCGACGAGTTTTTGGTGATTTCTTTTGCTTGTTATCCCCGTGACGTCGCCATAACGCACCAAAGGCAAACGCCGAGTTTATGGTATCCAGAATTCGAAAAACGTTCAACATCCACAGTTGTCCCCCAATCTCGATAATTGCCAGAAGTATGACCGAAAGCGCTCGATCACACAATTTTGGACAATATTTATATTCATTAGATCCAGACATAACTTCTCTTGTACGTAAACAGGAAAAGTTAATTAGAAAATTCAGAAATAACATTCCTCGTTTGTCGTTTTAAAGTAAATATCATGTGTGCGTGTGTGTGTATGTGTGACAGTAACCTTATACTGGAGTTACTAACTAGTCATGAACCTTCCTCCTTCCTGGGAACGTATCGACTTTATTTTCTCTCTGGCCCTCTTTCTCTTTTAGGTTTCTCTTCTTTTAAACGTGTTTCCTGTGTCTCTCTTCCATTCTCGCTCTGTTCTTTCATTGCATTAATTCTATTTTTAAAAATCAATATGTAATAAATAATGTCGAAAAACGTGCTTCTCCGTGATTTAATTATACCAAATAGTGGCTACCTTGATAAGATCCATATTTACCCCACATGTATATACGTAGGTTATGTTTTTCTTTGCTGCGTATACCCTACTATATTTGGTGGCTATGATTACTTTCCGCTTGCGCTCCTATTTGATGCTCTCCACTGGCGTTCATAAATCACTAATTACGTGTTTGCCAAATGGTTATTAAGCATAATAGTCGATTTTCAGAGAAAATTAAAATAAAATAATTTACAATGCTACTCATCCCTAAAATACAGACACCGATTTCTTCCTTCCCTTCGGGGATACCCGGTTTGGTTTTATGCGATTGGCGGTTCAGGGAGTTTCGCCATAAGAGCAAATCGAAATTCATATTTCACGTCTGTTTGATTCCACAAAAAGGGTCGATTACATTTTTTATTTTCTATTAAATGATTAATTACTTTTAACTTGGTGCCGCAACAGCTATGGCCATTGGAAACGTGAAATCTTTGATAAAGATTTTCAGCTTTTTAACTTTTATTTCTGTTTACTGCATATTTGAGTTTGGATAGGATTTATTTTCGGAGAATCAGTGAAAGCCAGTCCTCTGTTAGCGAAGAGGAATTCCGAAATGCTCGTTGTAAAATAGCTGGAATCGGAAGTACTGTTCTCTTTTATGGATTCGGGGTAAATGGCTTATGGCGTTGAAGGGTTGATGACTTCAATTCTGGATATATATAT
>VCCN01004350.1:2477186-2491800 GCA_006491835.1 Architeuthis dux
ATATTGCGTTTTATGTATGTTGATGATTTCTTAATGGTCGTAAAATGAAATAACATAAACGTTATGATGAAAAGCAAGAATAAAGTTATTCAGTTATTCTTTATGAGAATTTCCAATATTCCGGTATGTGTCTGCTGCTAACATATTTGTAAAGCAGTACCACTGGTCAATGTTTGACTTTTAACTGAAAGCTAACCACACACCCAAATATAAGAGAGCAAGCTCTGTTCTCCTAGCTGTCGAGGCATTTTTGTAATACTAACATAATCTTAAATACAGAAGTTTAACGTCACCATCCCTAATACTATGCGAAAGTCGCTATAATTGTGTGTGACTCTGTATGTATGTATGTCTGCAGTGAGCATCATGGCCAAACTAAAAGTCCAAGGGGTCTGATTGTTTGCATGGATATTGACTTAACCCCGGTATAAAACATAGGCTATTTCGTTTTTTTGATAATTGCAACATTATCGAGGTTTTAGTGGGGGTTCCGATACACAAGCAAGTATAATGCTAAACTGAACACATATTTTATGTCCAGTAGGTAAATGACGGAGTGTGACGTAAATGTGTTCCAAAGTATTGGCAAAGAATAGAGAATGTTTCTACGGGAGAGAGAAATAGAATGTTTACACAGGGTAAATGTTTTTATTACGAAAGCAGACAACACATTTTTTTTATTTTTTTGTTTTGAAAGTTGTTATTAACTTTTTTAATACATAATATTTCTAAATACTTTTAAAATAAAATATAGTAGAGACTTCAATTATTTTTTGTTTGGAAAGTTATTAGTAACCTTTTTTAAAACAGTGCAGACATTTTAAATGAATTTGTTCACTATTTACGATCAGATTCTAAATTAAATTCTACTTCGTAATTCAATTGTGATGTAAATAAACAAAGTTTCTTCCTAATTCTCTTTCATTCTTATGAACATAGTTTTCTTTCTTTCCTTATTACGAAATCAGACAACAGCGTAAATATTTATAATCTGGAGTTGGACTCTTTTTTCCAGCGGGGGTAGGGACTTTTTTCACGTTTAAAGGATCAAAATTGGTCCTTATAAGGATCATCATTGAGGGGGCATTTCTTTTCGCTTTTTGGGGGTCAAAATCGGGGTGGTGGTCCGTTTTCAGGGGTCATAATCGTGGTGGAAGTTATTTTTACCCTTTTAGGGGTCAAAATTCATGGGGAAGTGTTTTTATCCTTTTATGGGTCAAAATCGAGGGAAACTTTGTTTTTCCTTTTTATGAAATCTCTATAAAATATCATTTGTTTTCCTGTGTTTTTATATTTAAAGTTATTTTTCCCCGGGCAACGCGTAAATCATGTTTTGAAAAGTGTTAGTAGTTTTTAAAAAAATACAGTATATACTTTTTAAATGAAATTTTAAATATTATTTTCGATTAGATTCCAAGTTAAATTCTACCTCATTATTTAATTGTAGTGTAAATAAAAATACTACTTTTCCCCGTATTCTCTCTTCGCATTAAAGATATTTAAAACCCAAACATTATAAACTTTTCTACGCTATTGTCATTTTTGTAAGTGTTCAGAGATAATGAAAAACTGGTTGTTTGAAAGACAGTGAGAATGTTTATATGTATGAGAGAGGGGGAGAGAGAATGTTTATATGTGCGGTAGAGAAAAAAAGGTAATCTCTAACAGCGAGGCAAACTTTCTCTGTTATGGGTCTAAAGTGAGGGTAAACATTTCATACCCTTTTAGGGATCAAAAAAGTGGGAGAGCTTTTTTCCGTTTAGGGGTCAGAATCGGGGAGGGGGGGTTCTTTTTAGGTGTCAAAATTGGGTTGGCGCTTTGTTTTTCAGAATCGAGGAGCGGGAATTCTTTTTCTTTTTAGAGGTCAAATTCGGGGGTGGCGGACCCCCCCCCCCTTTTTAGGTGTCAAAGTGGCGAGGGGATTTTTTTTTACTCTTTTTATGTGTCAAAATTCGTGTGGAAGTTCTTTCCTCTTCTAGGAGTCAAAATCGAGAGAGAATTTTGTTTTTCCCTTTTATGAAATCTCTATAAAATATCATTTGTTTTCCTGTGTTTTTATGTTTGGAGTTATTTTTCCCCGGGTAACACTGGATAACCCTGCTAGTATAGAAAATTGGAAAGTTCGCTTTACGCCACTTTCGTGCTTTTACGAAAAAGAGCGAAAAGCGAAAATGGTATTAAGCGTTTGTTTTGCAGCGAGTCGTTATAACGGCAGCTCGCACCCACTTCCTCTTTCTCTCTCCTACACCCCAGTTCCCTGTATCTCGCACCACTCCAACCTCCGAGGACTCAGACTAGCATATTATCATCGCTAATTTTATAGAAACGCTGTACTTTCGGATAACGGGGGAAATTTGTAAATTTTGTTTAACCATCTTTCATTTCTTTACCGATTTTCCACTTCGAAGAAATAGCGAATATGTTTCTCTTCACGCAAACCACATAGTTAGCGGTGACTTTATGAGACTAGAAAAGAATAATTCTCCGAGATCCTCCAAAAAGCAAGGCATTCAAGACATCGTTATTTGGACGTACCAATACCTTCTTCGAACTGATTATAATTATTTCAATTTTTCCAAAATCCGAAGCCATAGAAAAACTTTGTCGCTTTTCTCGCCACCAACACCCGCCTTGCCCGAATCGCTGATAGCGGAGAATCCTGTCAAGTATTTACAGATAAGATTATTTTTTAAGAAGTTGCGTTCTGCGTTTCGGAGATAAGGCGCAAAGTTTTAATACACGGTCCTTTGCCAAATATAAAGTTATTTATATATTGTTCTTTATTTTACTCTCTTTTTTTTGTTCGCACCCCCAATCTTTTTCCTTTCGTTTTCCCTCCTTTTCATTAGTATTTAATACCCTCGCGATTTCATTCTGCGTTTATTTCACAAATAGGGTTTGAAAACTGGGGCTCTTTTTCCTATTGAAAAAACAACTGACTTGCAGTTCCGTTTGTTGTAATGGTCTACATCTCACCACATTGTTCCGTTATTCTTCGTGATTATTTAATCACGAAGAATAACGGAACACTATTCCGTTTGTTGTAATGGTCTACATCTCACTATATTGTTCCGTTATTCTTCGTGATCACTTGGTGAGATGTAGACCATTACAACAAACGGAATATTGTTCCGTTATTCTTCAGGATTATTTAATCACGATGAATAACGGAACAATATGGTGAGATGTAGATCATTACAACAAACGGAATATTGATCTAAATATTAGCTGGTGTGTGGCGGGGCGACATATATGTGGGTTATAGAGGGCCAAGCTTGATAGCAAGTTCGTCGGGGATTTTTTGTTAGTTCTCACGACACTAAAGAATTATAGCTCTAATTAACACCAGTGGGAAATATGCAACTATTTCACTCACAAAACATTCATCTTTTATTATTATTTTTTTTTAAATTCCCCCATAAATAGGTTTTTAGTAGGGGGTTCAATTCACAATGTAAAATTATGCTAAACTGATCCCTTGGTTTGTGTCCGACAGTGTTCACGCTTGTTTTTTTTTGAAAATTCAGACTTTTTTTTAGTGATCACAACCCAAAACAAAAACCGAGAGAAGTAATTCATTCGTTGATCATCCCATTTTCTATTTGTTTTTAATTGATTACCCCGAAAATGCCATGCTGCCAAAAGACGTCGGTGATGGTTTCTATTGAGTGACTAACCAGACTGTTTACTAAGTTTTCACTTAACCAGACATAAAGCCACAGGCTGCTTATAGTACCTCGTGTTCGTAAGTGGTCACCCATCTAGGTTCGACGCTGCTTAACTACGCTGATAAAACGAGGCCGCAGCTTTCAGCGTGACTAGGCCTTATGCCAAATGAAAAGGCCTCAATCGTACCACAAATATCAAACAGAAAGCGAATGTGGGTTTTAAACGAGATTGAAGTGCTTGGCCTTTGTGTTAGTTTTTTGGGGGTTTTTTGGGGGGAGTCTTCGTTTTTTCTAACAGCATTTTTGACATATCTGAAACTTGCGCGTTCACAAAATGTATTTTCTAGGTATAAATCAAACATTACAAACTGTTGGTCTCTCCCATTTTGTTAACTAAACTATGTATTATACTTTAGAATTGTACAGAAGTACGACAGTTAAAAGCGATTCCTATCTATTTTACAGTAAATTATATCTCCATCTAATTGGCAACAGCTACCTTTACTTATATTCCCTGATATTTCGTTCCTCCTTTGACAGGTAGCTTCATCAGAGTGAACTCAGTTTTCGTAATGAATCTCTATTAAACTTTGCGTTCCAACGATTTTCTTGTTCTGCGTATTTCTCCATCTTCTAATGAAAGAAGATCTCCATGATTTATTCTTTACAAAATTTCCAGAATCCCTATTTACACCTTCAGCCTCCAAAGAACCAATACGCATAAATTGAATCTCTAATGATTCACGTATTTTTCTCGTGTAAAATTCTTTTTCAATACTCAGAGCGTCGTTGTCGATAGCCAATTGAACCGACCATGACGGTGCCTAGAATGTTCAGTGGTTTCTGAAGATGAGCGATTCCCCTTTATTGCTTGTTGTTGGTGTTCGATACATCTAGTAAAAAATGTTTTTCCTTTTTCACCTACGTATGATTTGCCGCCTGTGCAACCAGGTTGACCTTTGAGCTGTAACTTGTCCTTTTTATTGCAAAGTAATGTTTCCAGATTTCGGCCAGATCTTTTTTTAAATAACCTTAAAACCAGATTGTTAATCACCGCTACCCACAACAGACCGGTTTAAACACTGTTGCTAAGTTTAGGTTATTCATCTGACATAAATTTAGAATAGCACAGAGAGCCATGGAAAGAGCAATGCTAGGGGTAACGCTAAGAGATAGAAAAAGATCAACATGGATCAGAGAAAAGACTAGAGTAAAGGATATTATACAACTAATTAAACAACAAAAATGGAGATGGGCCGGCCACCTAGCGAGAAGAGATGACAATAGATGGGGGAAAAGATTAACAGATTGGTGCCCATGGGATAGTAAAAGAAGTAGGAAAACGGCCAGACACAAGATGGAGGGACGAGATAGAAAAGTTTGCCGGTAAGACTTGGCAGAGATTAGCACAAGATAGGTTGTTATGGAAGGAGATGGGAAAGGCCTTTGTCCAGCAGTGGACTTGTAACGGCTGATGATGATGATGATCTATCTATCTATCTATCTATCTATCTATCTAGACTTCTCCCAGCCCTAACCGTTCACAGTAGGAAATATTGCACACACATTCCCCTCAGTGAGCAGGGAAAACTTTTTTTTTCAAAACTACCCTCTCCTCCCCCTGCAAATGAGTTTTTAATATGGGGTGAGGGGGGGGGTCAATTTATGTAAGTTCACTCTGATGAAGCCCCCCGTCAAAGGAGCAGCGAAATATTAGGGAAAATAAAATAAAGGTGGTTGTAACTAATTTGATGAGTATATAATTCATTTTTTTTACTTACCTAAGCGAAAATGTCACTAAAGGAGTATTTACAACAATATATTTTGATAGAAACCGTCAACCAAAACTGCCACCATAGATTTCTTCAGTTTTCAAGTCGGTCCGGCTGACTAGCTGGCTATGTATGTATGTATGTATGCATCACGCATCCAGGTCATACCAATGGAGTTAGAGGGCTGAAAAAATTAACATTTACTCCTTATTATGTCTAGAAAAAACTGTTTGATTGTTTTTTTTTTAAATTGCCCCATAAAATAGTTTTTTAGTGTGGGGGGGATTAATTTACAATGTTAGTTTATGCTAAATTGGTCCCTATTTTGTGCCCGGCGTTTACACTTGTTTTTTGTTTTTTTAATTGAAACCTTTTAGTGATCCAAGCGAGAAAAGTAACTTATTCGTTAATCACCTCCTTTTTTTTATTGATCACCCCCAACATAAGACGTTGGTCAGGCGACGATTTCTATTGAGTGACTAACAAGACCTGTTTCTTTTTCTTTTTTCTTTTGCGCGTGTGTTGGTCAATTTCAACCATAAATTCAAATTTCGAACATAGAAAAATGATAAGAAATGGATTTTAAAGAATAAGAGGTAGAAATCATATAAAAAATAATGTAATATGAAGTTTTTACAGTTTTCCATTGGAGAAAAAAATACTGTTCAGTGGTTAAAAAGAGTGAGAAGTAAAATATTGTAAAAAAAAGTAAAAGGAAAAAAAGTCGATATAAAATATAAATGTCATCATTATAATTGGTCTCGTCACTCTAAAGTAATGTTTCTCAACACCTAGCTTATTGTCAACGCACCCCCACCCCGTGGTTCAAATATGAGGAGTAAACACAATGATTTCTTCCTGCAAGTCGATTTGGGTTTTTTTTTTAATTCATCTCCTAAATAAGTTTTAAGTGGATGAGTTCGATTTGCAATCTAAGTTTATGTTAAATTGGTCATTTAGTTTGTGTCCGGCGGCATTCATGCTTGTTTTTTTTTTTTGGAAAGGTTGGCCTTTTTTTAGTGACACAAGGCGAGAGAAGTAACTTATTCATTGATCACCCCTTTTTCTAATTTTTTAATTGATCGCCCCCAACACAGCATACTGTCAAAGGACGTTGGTTACGTGGCGGTTTCTATTGAGTGACTAACCAGACCTGTATGTTTTTCTAGTCAGTTTTGAATGCACGTAGGGAAAACTCAGCCATACATGTCTTATTATATTGAACTTTCAATCATCGTTGCCTGAATTTCTGAAATGAAATATTGTTACTATCATACAATGATTATTTCGGGTCATTTTCCCCATCTTTTTTGTTTTTATCACAACGTTTTAATGTATCAGCCTTTTTAATTTATTGCTAAACAAATACATCCAGCCTACACAAAGGGGGTTATGAGCAAAGTTGGAGATTTTCCTGTTTTCATTTCTTTATATTAGTGTTCCTTGTTTTAATTCTTGAGACGAATTAAATAACAAGGGAGGTAAAAAAAAGAATTTCGTTGATTTTTTTGATGGCCGCATCAAAATGGCGCAGAGGAAATCGAATAAATTAGGTTAAAGAAAATAGAGACAAGAAAGAAAGAAAGAAAGAAAGAAAGATGGAAAAAAGTAACGGAGAGTGAATGATGGAAATCGAAGTCGGGGGAAAAAGAAGAAAAATGCAGAAAGATTTCAGGGGGGGGATCATGGAAACCGACAGAAAAATATGAAGGAGTAGAAAAACTACAAATTTTACAAAACTGAATTTTAAAAAATAGAAAAGAAACAGATGGACGCTAAAGAAGTGTGTATTAGAAAGGAAACAGACTAGCACAAGAAAATAACGAAAGTGAGGCTGGAAGTGATACGCCAGAAAGAAAGAAATAAGAAATAAAGAAAATAGATAAAGAAAAATAACAAAATGAAAGAAAGAAAGGCCAAGGAAGCAGAAAGAAGGAAAGGAAAAAGAAGAAATAAAAAGAACCACAAAAAAAGAAAATTAATAAAGGGAGAAACAAAGAAAATTAATACAGGAAAAGGGAACAAAAGAAAGAAAGAAAGAAAGAAAGAAGAGAAAGCGGGAAGAAACGAAGAAAAAGAAGGAAGGAACGAATGAAAAAGAAAGAAAATGAAAGAAAAGAGAGAAGAAAGAAGAAGAAAAGAAGCAAAGATTAAAGAGCTACGGTTAAATCAATGATTTTTCTTCTGGAGTGTAAAAGAAAAAAGAATGAAACAGAAAGAAACAAACAACGAAGAGGAAAGACCTGGGCGAAGACAATTTAAGCAGGGAAAGAAGGTGATACAAAGAAAAAAATGGCGAGTGGTGTGAGCATGCGTGATGAAGAAGTAGCCATCATTACCAAGATGCTAGAATATGGCAATTCTGACGGGTTGCCAATAAAAGCCAGAGCACTGCTGTGACGATGTTTGTAAGAAGGGTGGTTAACAAGGCAAAATGGAATGTTGAGTGATTATTGGATGTATTAATTGCTTGAGAAACAGATGTGCCCAGCTAATCATTTGTCACCTTGTCCCGGTCTTGAGAACACCTTGTTAAAAAATAATGGTCAAGGCATCGCCATTTGCAAACAATTAAACAAAAGATTATTGAAAATAAGCAGAGTGGATTGGAATTGAAAGAATGGACAAGTGAGGCTAGGTGTAAGAGTGAGTTTAGATGTTTCCTCTGTAATGAAATGTGGACGTTTAATATCTGTGTTTAGAGTTTGCGGAGTAAAACAAAATTGTGCTTGTGTAGCTGCGTGCCTGGTTACACACATTGGGCAAAATGTAAGTTTGATTAACATCTCTATGTGCTAGTTTGATTACACAGGGTACTTTGGGAGCGCTGAATCCAAAGATGACATTAGTTTTCCCGAGTTGGCTCTAGCTTTTGAGATAATGGGAACCCCTCCAATTATGATTTTGCCCCAATATATTGGAGTTCAAAGCTACTAGGGAAATTTCACTTTCACTTCGGATTCTTGATAAAGTTTAATTTTCGTTACCACATTAAACCTGAAATCAGTTTGATGAACAAATACGTAAAGATACATTTAGCAACAAATGTATATACGTCAAAATGGCAGTGATTCTGAAGGCTGGGCGAGCTGAATTCACAAATACGGGGGCATCTATTATCTCACAAGATAGAACCAATCTATGAAAACCGATGACATATTTGGAATAAGTGCCCCAAAGTTACCCTGAAATCGCTCTAATATCATTGCAATAAAATTAGTGATGACCAGTTTTATCTTCTCTGTGTGCTAGCCAAGGCCCCGATGGCAGCGTTTTGTATCATGCAAGCGCTCTACAACTGCAAGTTACCATCTGATTCATTTGTTCCACTCTTGTTATTGGTATCATTACCATTATTGCAGTTGTTGTTATCACCATCATTATCTAATTTTGTTTTCCCCGCTCTTATCATTATTATTATTTATATTACATTTGCATGTCCACACTAGTGTCTGGTGGTTATAGCTAGAAATTGAGTGACAGAAAATCTCCTTAGACCCCTGACACCTTTCTCAGTATATAGCAATGCCGTAGTCTGAAACGTCTCGATTCTTTCCAAAAATTCCAATTCATCCAGTCTCGATTCTTGCGACTTCATCTAATTTCCAAGTGCGCCAACTATTATGGGCACGACCATAACCTTTACGTTCAACAGTAGTCCCAATTTCCCGGGCGAGGTTCTGGTATTTTTTCCAATGTTTCGCTTTATTTCTATGGTCCGCTGACACAGCTGTGTCTACTACTACTACTACTACTACTACTACTACTGTTGTTGTTGTTGTTGTTTTTCTTTTGTTTTTTTGTTTGTTTTTCAAGCATTTGCATGTTTACACCAAATGTCCGGTGGTCATTGCTGAAGATTGAGAGACAGCAAGTCTCCTGAAATGTCCGGCACCTCCCTCAGTATCCTTGCAGACCCCAGCAACGCCATGGTCTGTACAGTCTAACCTTAATTCTAGTGTTTTAGCACGGTTCCAAGCGCGTCTACTATTATGAGCACTATCTTAACCCTCATATTTCGCACCTTCCTCAGCTCTCAGGCAAAGTCTTGGTGTTTTTTCCAATTTCTCACTCTCATCTGCATTCACTCCGTGGTCCGCTGGTACAACCAAGTACACGATCTGGCAGGTCCTTCTTTCCTTATTCATAACTATCAGATCCGTTCTTCTTGCTTGGATGGGATTGGTCGGTCTGGATGTCAAAATTCTAGATTCGTTGTGATTCCTACTTTTTAAGGACAGTCTCTGGTTTGTTCTGATACTGTTATGGCTGGCTATGTATGTATCACCAATGGAGCTAGAGGGCTGAACATGTTAACATTTACTCCTTGTCTAGAAAAAAACTTCTTTTTTTAAAAATTTCGTGTGGGGTTCAATTTACAATGTAGGTTTATGCTAAATTGATCCCTTAGTTTGTGTCTGCTTGTTTTTGTGGAAAATTCAATTTTTTGGTGATCACTGCCCAACAAAAGGCGAGAGACATTGGTCATATGGCGTTTTCTATTGAGTGACTAATCAGACCTGTCATTCTTTTCTTTATTATTTGTAATGGTTGAGCTTCCACACCAGTAGTGACTAGTGGCTTTAACTTGGGATCAAGTGACAGCAGGTCTCCGCAATATTCCAGGACTCTACTCAGTATTCTAGCTGAGTTTAGTAGTGCTGTCGTCTGGATGGTCTCGATTCTTCCCCGGATCTCTAGTTCTTCCAGCCTCTTTGCTAGGCTCTTCGGGACTGTTCCCAGGGTCACGGTCACGATTTGTACAACTGTCACCTTCATGTTCCATATTTCTTTTCAGTTCTCTAGCAAGGTCAAGATAATTATCTACCTTTTTGGTATCTTTTAGTTCCATTATTTGGGACAGCGAAAACCAATATCTGGCACGCAAAATCCCTAACGATTTTATGTTTTTCATTCTCTAAGACAGGTTCTGGTTTGTACATATACCATTGGTTCGTGTGGTCAAAACACTTGTGAGTCGCTTGCAAAGTTCCAAGTGGATAACCATCCCTACCCAGCCATGTCTGTTCTCGTACTACCTCTCGGCTAATTTGCTATTTGTCCTACTTGAGTTTTCGCACCGGTAGTAACTGATGGCTACCACTGAAGATTAAGTGACAGCAAGTCTCCCCAATACTCCAACAATTTCCTCATTATTCTATCTGATTTTAGTAATGCTGTTGTCTGGGTGGTTTCTAGACATTTTTCACTTTCAATGTTACTGTGTTTTCTGCTTTGCTGTCGGCTGAAACAGCGATATCCACTATCAAACAGATTTCAGCTTGTTCACAAAAACTAGATCTGGTTTTCTTGCCTGGGTTTGGTGAACCATTTTAATTTGCCATAAAACCTTTCCCAATATTTTGTCTATTTTTGTACCCCTTCTTAAGCAACCTGTTTCACTTGCTTATTAAATGATTAAATGTAGACTGTGTGGTGATAGAGAGAGGGTCCCTCTCTATCACCGCATAGTCTACATTTACTATTTCGCTGGTCTTCGTTCTTACAGAATGTTTCTATACTCCGATTAAAAGGGATTCAGTTTCTCTTTTCAGATCTCCTCTTCGTAACATAGCCCCTGTCATCTCACCTGCAATTCCTTTTGTTTTTCTCTTGTATTGTCCGTGGAGTTGTTTTCTTGTCGTTTTTCTTCTCTTTTGAGGGTTTTCTGGTCCCAAATTTGTCCAATATTTAGTTTTACTACAACCTTTATCTGTCACTATCGATTACATTACTCTGCCTTATGTAACTCTCAAGTCATTTGATGGCCGAATTGACACAATCCTCGGTACAGTCAAGCCCTGCTCCCCATCTCTCTCCTATTCACATTCAATTTGCCAGTGCAGTCTCTGGTGTGACTGAATCTGTATTCTCTGTGGACAGCTTGAAGGCTTTTGTTGACCATATGCATGAAGAAGAAGAACAAGAAGAACAAAAGGAACAAGAACAGGAACAAGAACAAGAACTATCTAGAGCTTGCCTAAGAACTGGAGGAAATGTGGAACATGAGAATCACAGTTGTGCCCATCACTACTGGAGTGCTTAGAACAATCCTAAAGAGCCTTGCAAAGAGGTAAGACGAACTGGTAACCCGAGGAAGACTCTAAACTATCCACACAACTGCATCAGTTAGCATACTGAAGAGGGTGTTGGAGTATTGAGGAGACTCGCTGTCATTTGATCTCCAGAGAAATCCACCAATTACTACTGGTGGGAAAACAGGACAAATAATTTCAAACTGATCACACAATCCAGGTCAGGAGACCAGATCTACTTATAGTGGATGCTTGAGGAGATTTGTCACTCGACTCTAGCTACAGCAATCAGATCACCGCTGGGAATGAGCAATTGTATGAGTAGTGATGATATCAATTATTAATGTATATTCTTCATAGCAGAGGTTCAAAATATTTCTGATGTTGCTTTTGAAAAGATTTAGTATTACACTTTTACTGCTGCTTCAGTCAACTTTGAGTGACAGCAGGTCTCCTCAATAGTCCAGGACTCTACTCAGTATTCTAGCTGAGTTTAGTAGTGCTGTCGTCTGGATGGTCTCGATTCTTCCCCGGATCTCTAGTTCTTCCAGCCTCTTTGCTAGGCTCTTCGGGACTGTTCCCAGGGTCACGGCCACGATTTGTACAACTGTCACCTTCATGTTCCATATTTCTTTTCAGTTCTCTAGCAAGGTCAAGCTTTTTGGTATCTTTTAGTTCGAGTTTAGTTTAGAATTATATTGTATGGAAATGTCAGATAGTAATCAATCAGCTGCGGTACAGTCCAATCAATACTGACAGTCCAGACTTAAATAGACTAGAATGGAGGCATAATCGGTTCTCCTAAATTATCAATATTTGTGCCTATTAAACTCTTACAATATGCATAATTATTCCTGAATTTAGATCTCACAATCCCAGAATATCCACAAAACTTGATGAACTTGATGCTTTTTCAAGGACTTTAAAGCTGTTATGGAACTTTATAGAAGCAAAGACGAACACTTTTTTTAAAAACGTGGTATAAATAAACCAAATGTCTCAGTCTGTATTGAAGGGAAACAGATACCTGACGAATTTATGTTATCTGAACTTACGACTCTCTCCTTTGATTCTGTGTATCCATCTCCAAAGATACACAAAAGTAAATTCGTTGCATCTGACACGAGGCTTATTAACCTCCTTCAGTTTTCTCTCTCCCCCCCTCATTCTTTCTCTCTCTCTCTCTCTCATTTCTTTCTCTTTTTCTTTCTTTTTTCTTTCTTCCATGTTTCTTTCTCTCTCTTTCTTGTTTCTTTTTTCTCTTTCCTTTTTCTCTTCTTGTATCTTTCCGTCTGTTTTGCTTTCATTTCTTTCTTTATTCACTTCAGGGGACTACTTATGCTCAGTCGTTACGAGTAGTAATATGTCAAGCTGCCACTACTTTTCCACTAGTTCATTTTGTTACTAGCCGTTGTAATGTAAATTCGCGCGTTACTTCTCGTGATCAAAATACGTCCAGGCATCTGCGACTAGTAGCAGCAAGCCCCTCCATAGTAAGCCGATGATACGAGGCTACAAACTTTCAATTCGTCATAACGATGAATTCGAACTGTTTCATCTCAAATGCTTATATGTACACGGTGTTTCAAAAAGGATGCAACCATCTTTTCGACGACTTATATTTAAACTATTTTAAATCGGAAAACTATTTTTCAAAGTGACAAATTACAAAAACATGCTAATTACACATACATTTTTAACTTTACCATAGATGTTGGGAGTGATTTCCTTTAACTGGGATGCAGGTTCGTACGTACGCGTTTCATTACATAAACATTTCATTACATTGGAAAACGACATAGCTGACATTTACCTCTTATCCTTAGGGTTGCGGCCCTTATTAAACACCCTGTATATCCTGTTAACCGTCTGACCATTCCTTCTTTTTTTTTCTCACTAACAACTACTTGCCACGGTTGCTGTTAAAATTCCCAAGTAGTTACTCACTTGATATTGAGAAGGCAGGCACGCCTCTTCGTTGTATAATGATTATCAAAATAGCCTAGTTGATCATTACTATTTAGTGATTTTGATCCGCAGTGTGTTTCCATATCCATGTGACCTTGTGCTAGGCTATGTCTATATTGCAGTGTACTAAGGCCTTACGTTTATATATTTGTATTTGTTTTAGATTACAACAAAATTTAAAATGAAACAGTTTACATCTGAGTTGATATTTGCGCTAATATTTCAGTTCTCACCGATTTTAAAGATACTTAAACTGAATGCTGTTATTATTGTGGTATGAAAGACTAAATAACCGAGCCTTGATTCGAACCTGGGCTTTTTTAAAAGAAAAATAAGTTCCCAACAGAGTCATATGACGCTACCCGCGAAATGAATGTAAATGTTAGTTTAATCTATTTCCTTTAAATAAAAAAAAAAGTATGTTTTGTTTAAGTTCTTAAAAAACAAGAAATTTGATATAAAATGTGTTTCTTGAAAACATTTCTTTCAATTTGGGGATAAAGTATCGGGAGGATTACTGATAAGAAGATTATTTGATACAGTATCGAGTTAACTTAAATTGGATTAGCGTTAAGCGAGAACTAATTCCGTGAGGCCTTGCAAGTGCTGGATAATAGGCGTGAGGATCGGTTTTCAATTAGGAAACGCAGAATGTTCGAATGTGGTTTAGGTTAATGCCTGAGAAATATCCTGGTTCAAAGTACAGGAATGCAGCGGATGGCCATTGTGGAAAACGAAAAAAAAAGACACAGGCATGTTTTCGTTGTTAGAGAAATTCTATAGAGCAATAAAGACGAAACATGTGAGAGAGTTTGAGAAATGAATGAGAAAGATGGAAAGTGATAGACAGATAAACATGTAGGTAGGAAAGACTGTAATGAAATAAACGTAATGAAATATTGTAATGAAATATTGTAATGAAATAAATGAATATAGAAAACGTAAAAAGATTTATGTAGGAAAGATCTCTAGTTTGAAACATTTTCCGCAGAAACCTCCTAAAAGTTTTAAGACTGTTAGACTTATATGAATATAAACTTTTTCTTCTTCCAGTAACATCTTTAGTGTGTGAAGCTACAAAGCTTTACTGGAAACAGTGTGAATGGTATTATTGTTGAAAGAGGAAGAAGAAATTGCAGCGGTCACCCCAAAAGAAAGAATAGGGGAGAAT
>VCCN01004350.1:2722977-2748760 GCA_006491835.1 Architeuthis dux
ATAGACGGGAGAGGACTCATATTGTGAAAATAGCAATATATACATTGTATATACATTTAACAAGTGAAACGATTTTTAGTACATTGCTTACCAACATGGGTGTCTGCTGAGGGGGGAAAACAGGGCATCCAACTGGATCAGGCCTTCTCACCGATGGTGAGGTGTTTAAAAGTTGGAACCTTACAGAGGCTGGAAATAGAAGTTTATTTCACAGTAATAAGTAATGCTACATTTTAATAAAATAAATGTTGACGATACCGTGTAACAGGGTTGTCACGAAATATAAGAGGAAGATGAGGACGGTTCACCCGAAGGTCTAGGCCAAGTTTCCTATCAATCCAACATGATACAGCTTAGAAAATTGATATTTAATATTACTAGTTGTGGTAGTAGTGTAGAAATATGAGCCAGATAGATAGATAGATAGATAGATAGATAGATGGATAGATTAAGTTTAAATGCGTATATACAAAATTGTGTATATAAAATGCAATTGTTACGTCAGGAAGTGACAACAAAATTACAGAATGAATCATGGTTAGGGAATGTTTGTACAAGAATTTACAATAAAAAAAATGTTGGTTGATCTGGCTAAAGAATTTACTGACGCAAACAAAAAAATGATGTCATGTTTTATAGGC
Source organism: Architeuthis dux (assembly GCA_006491835.1). Lineage (NCBI taxonomy): Eukaryota > Metazoa > Mollusca > Cephalopoda > Oegopsida > Architeuthidae > Architeuthis > Architeuthis dux. The sequence goes on from VCCN01004350.1 coordinate 2,723,619, forward strand.
CGTGGGCCAGCAGGGCCTACCGTGCACCCCCCGCCCCATGATTCTACATTTAGGGCACCAAAATGTTCCTTAGGATGTCCTCTTTCAGAAAGAAAAAGTTGGGAAGAACTACCTTATCTGCATAAAACAAAAATACTAACTACACGTTTTGGAGGTGTAACTTATTAAGCCCAATAGATACAAATTAACAAGATACACCATTGGAAAGCTGAGGAAATTCTCTTTCCAACGATCTTTGGATTCTTCATGTTTGAAAACCATGATTTAGCCTTTTAAAGTACTCAGATATGTCAACTAGGAGACGAGATATGAAATTCTGTTTGTTTTTTGGGGCATTTGCTGGCGGCCATTTTGTTTTGTGTAAATAAGGTAGTTCTTCCCAACTTTTTCTTGGGAACATCTTTTTTTCTTAAAGAGGACATCCTAAGGAACATTTTGGTACCCTAAATGTAGAATCATGGGTGGGGTGCATGGTAGCCCTGCTGACCCCCGGTCTATTAACCTCAAGAAAAGATCACATGGTAAAAATGGGCATACCAATAAATAGAGATGAAAACCCAGAGAGGAAAAGAAAGAGAAGAGAGAGAGACCAGGGCCAGCTTCCAAGGTTAGGACTTGTGTCCGCGGCCTTGCCACCCCCTACATAGGGGGGCACAGTCAGTCGAAATTAGTATCTCTAGAGCTACACAGGCTTTTGGTGTGAAGTGTAGAAATGTGAGATTAATGCAACTTACAGAGTTTAAAAGAGAAGTATGTCGTCTGTTTGTTTGACAACTCAAAATTCGACAATATTCGGACAGGTTATAAACTGTAGATTTTGTAGTAGTACGTTTCTAAAAGTACAGATTCCCGAAGTGTCCAAAGTGAGGAAAGTTAAAAAAACCGAAGTGGTTTTATAATTTCAATTGATGTCTCTCCTCTTCATTGAAACAGCTGATCCCACAACAATTCCTTTCCGCCCAACTGACCGGCGAGTAATCAGCACCACTCAACAAGGTACGGGGTACCTCAGAACAGATTGTCACACTCATTGAAGGTATACCTCTGTATATACTTTGTTCCAGAGCGATCTTCATTCCTTCATCCCTCTATCTACGACTAAGGTATGCACATGAGTTATGTACACAAGTCGTTTGCATATCCGGGGGATCATCATCAAACCCCCATAACGTAACAGTAGTAGCAGGAGAAAGAAAATGATGAGAATGGTTCACCCACGGTCTGGACCAAGATTCATATCAATCCAACATGAGAAAATGGATCTAACATATTAGGGACTGACCAATCAAAAAGTGTCTTATAGAGATGTGGTGGACACATCTAAAAACAAAAAAAAGTGACATTTTAATTGCTTTATTTATATAAGTATGGCCAAATAATTCACTTTGAACTCGACACCAGAGATAAAAATAAAAAAGCCTCAAACTTTATCGTCAAAATCTTTGTGTTATTAAGGAGAAAGATTGAAAAAAAATCTGATATAACCTTTCTCTGAGAAAAATCTATAGAATCAGAGTTGCCCATTTGTAAATATCAAAATGATGTAAATTTTGCATTCGAAATTTTCCAAAATTTCTATTATGTAAAATGTTATTTTAAACGCGTCTCAATAAGACACTTTTCTGTTGGTCTGTTGGTCGGTTCCGATTCCATTAAACAATAGAAAGAGGAAGGAAGGGAGGATTTATTTACCAGCTGCATGTGACGTCATTAAGAGAACATTTATTTAATCAATTCTCGTAATAAAAAAATAGATGACATATTTAGCGTTTGTTTTTTACAGTGTTGTCAAGTATCATTTGTTATTAATAGTTAAAACTGTCTTATGTTAAATATCAATTTTCTAAGCCTTTTTATGTTGGATTGATATGAAACTTGGTCCAGATATTAGGGTGAACCATACTCATCTTCCTCTCCATCCTATCCCTCCTCCTGCTACTACTACCACAACTAGTAATGCTACTACTACTATTACTACTTTGTTTAGAATTTCTTTGAAGTATGGACGTAAGGATGGTGGACACATCATTGAACTTATGGTTCTTGTTATATAATAACACTAACAGTGTCTTACCAATATAAAAATATAAGAATAAAAAAAAAAGAATATCCATGTGTATTTTTAAAAAAAATATTTTATTCTATTAATTCTGCAATTTCAAATATTTTTACATAAAATAGTTGGAAAATTCTGAATTAGTACTTATCATTATAATAGTTTAGACAGACTGGGTTTAGGCATGGTGGTTTAGCATTCTTTGTTTAGACATTCTTGGTTTAGAAAAAGTGATTGGTCACCCTTTTTATACCTGCCACTTCCTGCCATTGCCTGCCACATGAAATGAAATATATTGATGCAAAATCTATATCTGATGCTTCCAGCCATATATTCACAAAATATTTTGATAAAATATCTATATCTGCCACTTTCAGTAACATGTGGCAGGTAGTGGCAGGCAGCAGCATGTATAAAAAGTACCGCTCTGAAAGAAATACTGGTCGAAAAATTAATAATGATACTCTTGAATACTTTTGATATTTAATATAAGTTGAAGATGCTCTTTGCATCAGGGTATTCAATTTGGAATAACAATTATCTTTGCCACATCTTTAAGAACATGGATGCAGAAATATTCAAAATGCTGTATAAAGTACTCGTCAGGCCGCATTTGGAATTCAGCTCCTGCATTTGGTCACCCCAACATAAATTTAACATAGACGCTAGAGAAGAGTCACAAAGATGATCCCCAACATCAAACACTGTCATATCCAGAGGGGCTAAAAGAGCTTGATCTTGAGACACTATCCTACAGAAGAACCCGTGCTGATCTACTAGAAATATATAGGATAACCTCAGGTTTGCACGCCATTGACCAAGACTCTAAGTGCAGTATCTGTCCAGATAAAATCATGCTACAGCCATCCCTAAGCAGTGCAACCAGAGGTCACAGCAAGAAGCTACAAATTCAAACAGCCACCAAGGTCAGAAAACACTTCTTCTCAGACGGATCCACTCCTATCTGGAACAAGCTATCAGATACCACAGTCTCTTCTCCAAAGATAAACATGTTTAAGTCTAACCTTAAAAAAGACATTGGACACCAAATGTTTGAATATGAATTTTAGAACTAAATAACAATAAAAAAAAATAATCAAAACAGAAACGCAAAACCACAGTAGGACTCAATGGGTTGACCTAACTAACCTTAACCTAATATTGTACAGCTTGAGATACATATTGAAATACACAAAATCTAGGCAAATAAATTAAAGATATGGCAAACTGAATTACAATGATAATCTTTAAATTTAACTGCTGATAACGACAAAATTAACAATAATTAAATAATATATTGACTTCTGATCTGTTCCAAAGTATATACTTTATCTGGTATTTACAGGTGCAGATCTAGGATTTGGGAAAAAGTTATTTTTGCAAATAAATACGTGAAAAAGAAAACAAATTTCAAACAGGAAAGTAATATATGATCAAGCATTTTACACTTATATTTGAGTTGTTGCCCAAGAATTGACAAAAGAGTAAAGTTAAAACAATTAATCAAATTTACCACAGAACCATTAAACAAAAATTTATGAAGAATAAAATGAAAAACAAAATAATAAATTTTTGTTTTTAAGGTTAATTTATGATTACTTGAGATTATTTGGGTTGTTTTTAGATATATATAACTAGCATATACCCTTCAGAAAAACAGTTTTATTAGGTAAATCTTTTTTTAATTCAAGTATCCTAATTTTAAGTTTTTTTAAAGTCTCAACTCAACTCTAGCTGTTTTAAAGGGTGATCTGACATAAAGTCTTAAGACAAAATGTCATGTAAGAAAAGTCACTACTGATATCATGCGGTATGAAAAAAAAGTCATATAAAAAAACTTATTTTAGTAAAAATATAACTTATTTCATTATAAATTAAAGTTGAATATTATTTTATTTTAAAAAAATAGGAACAAAGTATGGACAAATCTGTCCTTTTTAAAAAGCATTTGGCCATGAAATTTTTGAATTTAATTGAATTTTTTTACTGGGATTATATAGTATTTTAATTGTACAGGAAAAAGAAATTTTATTTAGCATTTAAAATATTGATGAATAAACAACATTATCCCTTATTTTCAAGAACTTTACAATATATAGTATTTTAGGTAGAAAAAAACATTTCTATTCTTCTGTGCCATTCTTCGGTATCAGACTCAATTTGCAATGACATGGCTATGTAAAAAAGCAATATGAAATTTTCTGTGGCTAAATACTGGCTTTAGTAATTATATTCCGCGTCATGTGTGTGGGGAGAGGGGAAAATTGCCCAAATTTGAAGCCTAAAAATTAAGTTATAGTAATAGTAGACCCCAAGAATATAGACAGATAGTAAAAGTAGTCATTTAACTATCTCCCCACAAGGGCAGAATGTGACACATTGTCAGTTTAATATGGGGGACCACACATGTACATGTACGGGCAGCACATGCTTAGAGTACCTGATGATACCATGTGGTCACCCATCTGAGTACTGATCAGAACCAATGCTGCTCAACTTTGGTGATCGAACAAGAACCAGTGCATTTAGCATGATTTGACTGTAAGCAAAAGAAATCAATAATAATAATAACAGATATATCATTTTCATTTACCTTTGCATGTTATTATAGTTAATATAGATACATTCCATAGGTAATTAATTACAAAACTATATACTTTAATTGCAGAAATATATATGCCAGAGTAATAGTGATATTTTAGTTGTCAACACCTGTGGAATTTCCACAGGTCCAGCTAGTAATAATCATTGGTAAACCTTGGCAAAACTCTGCTGAAAAATAGACATTGACTAAGTACCAAAGAAAACAAACTATAATTATACACTGATATATTTTTTATTAATGTCCTCATCAGGGTTGTTACAACATTTTGGCTATTCTACCCTCCAGCCTTCTGTCATATTCAGTATTATCAAGCTGAACCCTTCATTCAATCAAGAGGTGAAGATTATTCTCATTCCATTCATTTTTCTATGATTTCTTCCACTGAATCAGAATATATGATTCTTTACTGCCTGAAGCAGGGCTTGAACTCACAAACTCTAAGTAACTAGATGCACTTAAACAATACTCTTATCCACTTAGCCATTGTCCCAGAGAGCAATCAGTTTTCTTTTGTCTGTTTTTAGATGCATTCAAATGCATCTCAATAAGACACTTTTCAGTAGGTCTGTTGGTCTGTCCCGATTACGTTAAACAACGGAAAAAGGAAAGAAGCAGGGATTTATTTACCAGCTGCATGTGATATCATTAAGAGAACATTTATTTAATCAATTCTCGTAATAAAAAAAATAGATGATGTATTAAGCGTTCATTTTTTACAGTGTTGCCAAGTACTGTTTGTTATTAATAGTTAAAACTATCTTCAAAAGTGGCTAAAATCAGCTAAACTTTTTAATTTTCAGCTAACTTTATAGCTAAAATGTGATATATACTCATTACTCATAAGTCCACTTATCAAATAAAATAACCATACATTAAGACTACAGAACAAATTATTTATAAAAATATTACATTTACTTTTATTTAAACTTAGTAATTGTTTTTTTAAAAATAGCCATATTTTCGGCTATTGCAATTTTTATCGGCTAAATTGGGGAAAAAAATCAGACGGATCTAGCCCTGGTTTTTAAGAGGCTTTTTTAAGATCTCTATAAAACACTTTTCATTTGGTCAGTCCCGAATATGTTAAATATCAATATTCTCAGCCGCATCATGTTGGATTAATATGAAACTTGGTCCAGACCTTAGGGTGAACTATTCTCATCTTCCCCTTCATCCCCCCCTCCTCCTGCTACTACTACCACAACTAGTAATGCTAAATATCAATTTTCTCAGCCGTATCATGTTGGATTGATGTGAAACTTGGTCCAGACCTTCGAGTGAACTATCCTCATCTTACTATTCATCCTCCTCCTGCTACTACTACCACAACTAGTAATGCTGCTGCTGCTGCTGCTGCTGCTGCTGCTACTACTACTACTACTACTACTACTACTACTACTACTACTACTTCTTCATTTAGAATCTCTTTAAAATATGGACGTAAGGATGGTGAACACATCATTGAACTTATGGTTCTTGTTTAATAATCGACTCGAATAGATATTACACAGCTAATTAGAAACCATCAACCAAACCTGTCACCATCAACTAAGGTTTCTTCGGTTTTTAAGTTGGTCTAGCCGGCTGGCTATGTATGTATCGTGTGCACCAATGGAACTAGAGGGCTGAAAATTTAAACATTGACCTCTTGTTATGTCACGAAAAAACGTTTATTTTTGTTTCTTAAAATTTTCCCCATAATAGGTTTTTAGTAGGAGTTCGATTTACAATGTAAGTTTATGCTAAATTGGTCCCTTAGTTTGTGTCCAGCAGCATTCACGCTTGTTTTTTTTAGACTTTCTTTTAGTCTTTTAGTTTCAACAAAAGTCGGGAGAAGTAACTTATTCATTGATCACCTCTTTTACCAATTTTTTAATTGATCACCCCAACACAGCATGCTGCCAAATAACGTTGGTCACATGACGGTTTCTATTGAGTGACCTGTTTAGTAAATATGCCCAGCTCTTTCTTATCTATAGTCTATCTAATGTAGCTGCTATGTATAGAACATTGGTTATAATAGTGCTTCATTTCTGCAGATTTTATTGTAAAGAGACAAGGGTCTCTCTTGATAAAATTCAAAGACGGTTTGCTTAATGAGTCTCATGGTGTCATTCTTTATCATGTCGTTGACTTATCTTGTCTGCTGGTCAATGTTTATGATCAAAGTGACCCAATTTTACATGATTTCTCAATTCGGAAGACAATACCTGAAATAGTCAACAGAATTATTATGTTGTATAAAGATAAGTTAACTGGATGGTCCATGGGGTTCACGGTGCTCCAGGCAACACAGCATTCTGCCAAAAGGCATTGGTCACATGACGGTTTCTATTGAGTGACTAACGAGACCTGTTTATTTATGTTTTACAATGAGGAAAATAAATATAAAGGAATAAAAAGTTTATCTTACTATAATTCACCAAATGTCGGCCATCCTGTTAGCAAAACTCAAGCACAGACAGTGACGGGTTCGATTTACAATGTAGGTTTATACTAAATTGATCTCTTATTTTGTGTCTGGCCTTGTTCGTGCTTTTCGTCACAGGGCTCCATAGTCCATTAGGAGTTGTCTCTTAAGAGACAGGACGCTTTACCTTATGTTGTTCACGCTTACCTAAAAATTTACTATCTTACAAGATATCTGTCCATCCGTCTGTAAACGCAAAACTCAAAAACGGCCAGAGCTATGGTCATCGAATCTTCTGTGGTCACTAAAGGGGCCCTGGAGCAAGTTAGTTTTTGTAGTTTTTGAAAATTCCCCTCCCAAAAAGTTTACAAAGAAAACTTATGCTAAAGTTTGTGTCCAGTAGCATTCATGCTTACCTGAATAAATTCACTATCTTACTATAATTCAGCAATTAGTTAGTTTTTGAAAATTCCCCTCCCAAAACGGGTTTTTAGTGGAGGGCTCAATTTTTTTAAATCAATTGAAAAATAAAGTGTTTTTTGTTTTATTTATAAGATTTTTTACATTACACAGCTTTGGCATGCTATATATATATAAATATGTATGTGTATATATTTCAGAACATTACCATTAGCTCCCCGCCTTTTAACATTACACTCCCCCTTTTTGAACTTCAGCCTCCTTCCCGCAAACTTCCCATTTTTTAAATTCCCCCTTTTTGAACATTAGACTCCTCTTCTTTTTGGACATTAGCATCCCTTTTTTGGGACAATAGCACTCGCTTTTGTTCAAAATTAACCCCACTTTTTCTAAACATTAACCCTCTTTTTTCACATTAGTCCCCCCCCTTTTCCTAACAGTGTAAAGAAAGAGTGATAATAAATCATTTTTTTTTAAAACAAATTAAATTAAACACTATAGGAAGTGCCGGTGGCTGATCGGTTAGCAGCGGACTGGGATAGCCGAGTTCAAACTCTGTCTGAAACTAGCACTAATGCCCTTGGGAAAGACATAAATCCATCTCCTCACTCTAGCTATGGGTAAAATAGTATATGGTAAAATGAGTGACACCACTTCAGGTGTTTATCACCTCTAAGTCTACTTCGATCTATATTTGAAGAATTATCTGAGACAGAGATATTTCTGATATGTGAAACCCAGGCAAAGACAGCTGATGCCGTAGCCAGCATAAGGGCACTTATTTTACTTTACTAAATTAAACACTATCATTTTGTTTTTTACAGCAATTTACTCCGCCCATTAGTTTGGTCCCTTAATTTGTGTCACTACCCTTCATGCTTACCTAAAAACGTTACTATTTTACAATAATTCACCAAATGTCTGTCTCTTTCTGATTACAAAACACAAGAACAGTCGGAGGTAGCCCACCAAATTATCCATGGTTACTAATGGACTTCCACAGCAGGATGTTAGCAAGTTAGATATTGAACATTCACTTTCAAAATGAATTCTTGGGGAGGGAGTCAATTTACAATAAAAAATTATGCTAAATTGGTCCCTAGTTTCAGTAGCATTCACACTTACCTAAAAATTCACTATCTATATAATAAAGTAGTAAAGTGTGGTTGTTATCTTATAAGTCGAGAGCTATGCATCACAATGGAAAAATTAATTAATTTCCCCTCCAAAATAATAGTGTGTGGTCTGTATTCACGCTCACCCCAATAATAATGAACTGGTTTCTATCTATATAATACTAAAAGTCTGATTCTCTTTATCTGTATTATAACCTTTAAGTAGCTGAAATGTTGCATTGTAGCTAGAGGTATTGAATTACAGTACACCTAAAATGCACTAATCTGAAGAATGCAAAAAAATGTCAGGGTGATTTGAAACTGAATAGTAATAGTGTGGGGTCTGCTTTTGCGCTCACACCGATAATAGTCATCTGATTTCTATATATCTATTTATCTATCTGTATAAGATTATATGTCTGATTCCGTTTATCTTTATGTGACCTTTAAGTAGCTGAAATGGTGCATTGTAGCCAGAGGTATTGAATTAAGGTCCCATAAAAAGAAACAGTTTGGATCTCTTATTGGGGCCAAAGTTCCCATTTAGGCTTTCCACAGGAACTAGCTGAAATCCCACCTGTAGCTAGTTACAATAATCACTAATCAAGTATTTAACTGTCAGATATTCCTGAAAAATCAGTCTTCACATCAGAGAATTTTCCTATTTTTACTGTTTTTATTCTGTTTAATTTATTCATTTTCCAATTTTTCCATTTGTATTTGGAAAGTCCTACTGTTTCAGACATATGACAGATGCCCTCTAGCACTTGGCACCCTGGGTGACTGACCGTGCGGCTAGTACCTTGAGGTGGCCCTGTAAGTTATCCTTGATTTAGCATAGTTACTGTAAGCTCGTCATGTTAATATCATTACACATACTTATATACATAAATGTATATAGAAAGAAAAGATGTTTTAAAACATATCTGTATATATGTTCATCTGAAATTGTATAAAAGGTATTTATATACATATTCATGCACTTATAAATTGTATTAAGTAATACATTTTAGATTATAGTAGAATCCAGTTTATTGTGATATAACAGTAGATTAGGGACAATCATTTTGATGAAATGTTTTGCTTCATTTCACCAAGAAGAGAAAATCTTATTAAAAAACTTTTCAAATCCACCACATCAAAGCAGTTGAAATATGCCTAAATGAATCAATTAAAACCAAGTCGAATCTGGTCTGCCTCATGGCTATTCCAAACAGTACAAGAAGCTGGTGTTCAAGCTCAGCCAAAAGATAGGATTTTGAATGCTGATCTTTCAGATAGGCAGATGCTCCTCACTTAGAAGATTGTGTTGCACCAATCTTTCTCACTCCATTATTCCCCTTGTGGCCTTGTGCCATTCTGAGTTAAGATTAATAAATAAAAAACAAAAATCAAATATCGATTTTTATTTACCCTCAAAAGTTTAGAAAATATTATTGGGTTGGTCTAAAGGTTTGTTCTGTTTTTGTCGTTAGTTGGAATTAGGAGCTGCAATGTCTATATATGTATGTATTAATGTGTATGCTTAATAATAAATAAACACACCAAAAACGAGGGCAGGAAGTGAGAACAGATAAGGCTCTCTCTTGATCAAGCAATAGCCCTGCAAACACGTGTCTTTGTTCTCTCTCCATTCTTTTCTAAACAAACTAACTAAACTAAACACAGCTAAACACATAAAAAACCCTCAAACATAATAGGAGCATTTAGTTTTAACTAACTTCAATCGAAAACACAGCTTTTCATTGTATTGTGACAGCTATCATATCAGCATGCATTTTTTAAAAACTGTCAGAATTGGCATATTTTTGCTTATTGATTCTAACATTGAAGATGGAAGAAAATAAGCAACATTTTCAGCATGATATTCTATTTTATTTTAAGAAAGGTGAAAATGCAACTTAAATGCAAAAAAGAATTTGTCTAGTTTATGTAGAAGGTGCTGAACAATGCTTCATGGTTGGATAGACCAGAGGTTGATAGCAATCTAACAAAGACATTACTTGAGAATCATTATGACGTGGGAGATAGCAAACATTCTCAAAATATCCAAATCAAATGCTGAAAATCATTTGCACCAGCTTGGTTTTGTCCATCACTTTGATGTGTGGCTTCCACATAATTTAAGTGGAAAAAAACTATTAGAAACTGTATTTCCGTGTGCAATTTTTGAAATAAATTGTGAGGGCCGATGAAAAGTAGATACTTTTTTTCCATGTGCAATTTTTGAAATAAATTGTGAGGGCCGATGAAAAGTAGATACTTTTCAACAATGTAGAATGCAAGAGATCATGGAGTATGCGAGAAAAGAAAAGAGAAAAGGCATAATATTCCATCAGGATAATGCTAGACCGCACGTTACTTTGGTAACAGATTGTCATAGTGAACAAAAATTTCAATTCCTTGGAAGAATGCAAAAAAGCACCCAGAGAAGTTCTTTGCTGAGAAAGATATAAATATCTGTGAGGATGGAATTATGAAGTTGCCTGAAAGGTGGCAGAAGAGAGTGGAACAAAAACGATAATTATGTCATTCAATAAAGAAATTAGCAAAGTTAATGTCAAAAACAAAAAAAATTGACTTTTATTTTTTTTTTTTTTTTAAATTAAATTGTATTTTATTTTTACAACCTTTTTGGCCAAATTGATTATTTTGTTGATATTTGCCAAAAATATATGTTTTTCCAAAAGTAAAAAAAAGGATCGAATAAAATTTTAATATCCTGTAATTTTTTTCCCCCCATAATATTTGTTGAACAAATTAATTTTAACATTCCTATAATTCGAGGTAACCTTTTCCATGGACTCTCTCAAACATGATAGTTTTTTTGGTTTTCTATAAAGAAGGGGAGAAAACTAGGCTCAATAGGATTGGTCGAAAACGCATCACGTGATGCAAGAGGCGGTCGCCACGAACTGGTGCTTTGTTGATGGCTGATTGTTTTTTAACTTTTCCCTCCATCGACCACGTGCGCACGGGACGAAAACGACAAATAAACACAATGCCGATCCGATCGAAATACTTCGCTCCGATAAAAATAAGTGATTTTACCTGGATTGGAGAAGAAACCCTCGTAGATAACAGGCGCATCACGGCAAAACACTATCGGTACTTATGTACTTTTTTTTTTTTTTTTTTTTTGTGATGAAACTTTTCAAAACTTTAAAACTTCATTTTAAGTTATGAAATTCAAGATACAATCTCTTTCTTTTTTTTTTTTTTTTTCATCATTAATAAAAAAAATCTTAATTTGTAAAATGTGATTGTTATTATATGTACTTTTTTGGCGAAAAGGATATTATAATATCGTAGTTTTAAAACTGACACTTTTTCTTTTCTTCTGATTCTTTTGACCACCTGAACTATTAAACAAGAAACAGCAAAATTGTTTATTTTATGTAAGCAAAATAATGAACACTGGATCGTACATTCCTACCTGAGTAATCTCTTTGTAGTTTGGTTTATTGGTGTTTATTAATACTTCGTTAAATCGATCAAGCAGAAGTTTTCTGCTTTGGATTGATGCCTCGAAATAAGGTCATAATTAAAACAACTAATTGTCATTTTCTTCTTCGTTTTCTAAATTTGTCGATCTTTCGTTTTATCAGCAAATTCAAGAAATAAGAGCGGGGAACTATTCCCCCTCGGTGAAATATATATTTAAAACAATGTTTTAATCATTAGTTTCGGTTTCCGTGTCATTTCATTTATTCAAGTTAAAGAACGTGTCTGTCCTCCTGGAGCAGCAATTTGTATTGGTGCTAATGTAATAATACCAGCTGATTAAGCAAAATTATCTTCTGCGATATATATATATATATATATATACATCGTGTCACACAATTTGTGTGACTTGATGACTACGTCGAAGTTTTGCTGACAATTTGTTTATGAATTTCATTTATTGGATTGGACACTATTATCCGCTTTAAACAATTTATTATTGTCAATAAATGAATTTTTGTAATTTGTTACCCTTATTTTCATTTTATGAACGCATATCATTTCTTTATCTTTGGAATTAATATATCGGATAGATGTAGACTGCAAGCAATCTGTTGTAATTCCCCAAGTCGGGGTAGCTTCCCCTTATTCCTTGAATTTACCGATCAAGTGGGAGTGGTTTCCCCTTAGTTTTATTTTTTTTAAATTCAAATAATGTGTATTTAGGCAGCAATTTTTCTTTCAAATATGCTTCGTTAAACACAACAGATAAAGTTTGTCGAGTCAACTTTTTTAATAGTTTTTCTTGTTTACGAATAAGCTATTTTATCGCAGGATCACAAGTGTAAAGGTATTGCCCATGGAGCGCTTTCGACCATCACTGGTCATTTTCAAGATTAGATTTCAAAGTCCCACGATTATAGTAATAGTAGTAGTGAAAAGTTATGGCATTAATAGGGACGGCTCTCTTGTATCTATGCAGACATACACTGTTAGGTTAAGGAGGCATGAGTTGGTGCTAGTATGTTTTTTTATATGGGGAGGTAGTAAACTTATTGGAAAGGGAAATTTGCTATTAATGTGAAGATAGTAAGTAAAATGACAGACTGAATTATTTTGAAATCCTTCCTTTAGTTTTATGACCTCATTTAGATTTTTTGCTAAAATTAGAATGTCATCTACCTAACGGACATATATAGTAGGTTTTGTAGGATCGTTGAAGGTTTTGTTTTCCAGGTCAGCGATATAGAAATTAGCAAAAGGGGGACCAAGGACAGTGCCCATAGCTACCCTGTCGATTTGTACGTAGATATTCCCCTGATGGTCATAAAAGGGAACTTTTGTGGTGCAGTCTAAGAGAAGGTTGTGTAGGATTAATTTTCATGAGTGATTGTAAATATTCTGTATAATAATATCAATAGTATCTCTTACTGAACCGTTAGTGAATAGATTTTCAACATCAAGAGAGGCAAGAATTTCATTGTTAGGTTTTTGTGAATGTAAGATTTAGATTAATTCAATTCTGTATTTACTAGGTAATTGAGGTGAGATTAACTGGTTAAATGTTTTTGACAGCTGATATATTGGAGTAGGAACTTTGGATATGATGGTACGTAAGGGGGAACCAGGTTTATGTATTTTTACATTTCCATATAAATAGCCAGGTTTGTAGTCCCCAACTATTTTAAGAATTTTTGCAGAACCAATTTCTGCATTGTTAGCAGTGATAAGTTTGTTAACTTAGGTTTTAGCTGATTGATCTGATTTTTATTTTGTTAAATTATTTTGTACGATCATTGAGGATGTTTTGTAATTTGGAGTGATAGTTTAGGATTACAAAAATGTTATCATTTTTCTGATAGCAATATCAGTGTGGTTGCATAGCTGTTTTACTGCATCTCTTAGAGTGTTAATTAGGAGTGTGGTCTTTTTGCTAATTATTATAATGGTTTATGATTGCTTCAGTTTTGAGCAGGTTGCGTATTCCAGAGTGTGTTTTAATTTGTTTTTCTTCCTGTAATTGTAAGATGTCCTGATGGTTGAGCTTTTGTTGAATAGTTTATTTGTGTGAGTGTTCATCATTTTTTTGCAATAAATTATGATCCTGATAAAAAAACTTATTCGCAAACAAGAAAAAAATATTTCAATAACTTCTATTTCCAATTTTCCTATTTATTTTTTCTAGATCATTCCAATTTAGTCGTGTGAAATACAACATTGGTGATTATGTATACATTGCTAATGAAAACAGTGACGATGATATTACCATGGCTCACATTGCACAAATTAAAGACCTGTTTGACAAATCGAAAGGTAAGTTAGATGAAGTTATTTGCCCTCCAAAAAAGCATTTGATTTTGTACTTGTAAAGCACTTTTTAATGCTCTTTTAAAAGGTATTGCAGTAATTAAATATCTTCTTTGAAGGTTTAATTTTAACATTATAATTGCAAGAAAATAGTGTAATGTTAGTCTGTTGATTATTTTTTGTTTAATTTCATACAAGACATTTAATAAAGTGTGGTAGCGCATAATTCAGAAATGTGAATTACCTCCCCTTGGCTATCAGTAGGTGTTGAAAGAAGTAGTACAGAATATTTGATTAGGTGTTGACATTTCCTACCATCTGTTAAAAAATTTCAAACAAACAAAGATTAAAGATTATTTCATTGAGACTTCATAGAATTAAAAGAGGGGGGAGGGGTTGACATAAAAAAATATTTCCATGAGTTTTTCTTACAAAATACTCTTTTTCATAAAAAGATTCATTCAAAATTGTATAAATACTGAAATTTATGAAATTGGCTCATTGGTATATTTTTGGTGAACTTTTAAAATTTGTATGTAAATTGGGCTAAATTTTCCTAATGCAAATTCTAATGGTTTAAATTTTTGCGAGTGTAAACAAGTTTTCAACCACAGTTATCTCCTGGTTTATGCTGTCTAGACGAATAATTTTTAGATGATAATTTTCTACAATCTTTCTCCTTATTAATGACACAGATTATTACAATAAAATTGATAGGTTACATGTTTTGGACATTTTTTATCGATGCATGTTGCTTTTTGTCAAAAGTCTGTGATTGATCCTATTGTAATGTTTCTAACAACACCTTTTTGGGACATTATAATAATTGCCTGGTTTTTTACTTTTGTTTTGCAGGTAGTTTCAGAGGTACCAGGCATATTGCTGCTGTTGTATGGTTCTGGAAAGAGCAAGAACTGCCATCACATTTGATAAAGAAATACAAGCTAAAAATGGCCCCAAATGAGTTGTTGCTAAACACAGCAACAAGCCTTGATGCAGATGTTGATATTGAGACAATAATTGGGAAATGCAAGGTAAGCAATGCTTCTCATTATTTAATTTAAATTCTTTTTCATTTTATATCATTTTCTTGGAATAATCTTTTTCTTTCTGTGTTTCCCTTTTGTTTTGTTTTTCAGTCTTATTTGTGATTAATTTTTTCTTTTTCTTTACTGTTTTTTTTTCTGTTTATTTTTGCTTTTACTTTTTGTTATTTTTCATTTTCTTTGGTTTTATTTTCATAATCTTTCTTTTTCAATTTTGTTCTCAGCTTAAAAGGAGTTTACAAGGTCTGTCCGGAAAGTATCCAGCCATTTTGAATATCACACGAACCAGTCACTCTCCTGTGGGCTTACTCAGTCAGTAGTGAGACTCTATTGAGTTAATTTGTGTACTGTGTGACCATTGCATTCACAATGACTCGGCAAGTAGATTCTTCACATCTCATGCAAGGTTTTTTGGAAAAACATTGCATCACCCAGGTCTGTCAGCCAACCTACAGTCCAGATTTGTGACTTTCTGCATTTCCCAAAGCTTAAATTGTTGTTGAAAGAATCTACTCGCTCATTGTGAATGGAATGGTCACTCAGGTCACAGGCTCACTCAATGGTATCTCTCTGCCAACAGAGTAACCCCACTGATTGGTTGCCAAGTTACATCACGGCCACACAACCAGTTCTTGAGATATTCAAAATGACTGGATACTTTCCAGACAGATCTCGTAAGTTTCCCTCTACTCCATTTGACATAATTTCAAAAGTCTACTGTATTAATCTCATCAGGTAGCTAAAAGCATGGCTTGCTAACGTGGAGTTGGTTGGTCCTATAACAATATGGATCGGTCAGGGTCTGACACCTTTTCTTATATCTTTGTGTTTTAGTTTGTTTGTTAGCTGTGTTGGTTAAAACGCATTTGGTTTTTAACCGTAGTTAGCAGCATTAGAAAATGAAGAGACAACAAAGATACATCTGGTCGCGATTATTATATTTGAAGGGTTTTTTGCTCTTATTATTATGTCTTTGTTGTTTGCTGTTCGTTTGTTCTTTTCTGTGTTTAGCTGTGTTGGCTAACATGTTTGGTTAGGGCTGCATTTTAGCTGTGTTTAAAAAAAAGAATGGTGAGAGAGAACAAAGACGTGTTTGCAGGTCTATTGCCTGATCAAGAGAGACCCTTCCCAGCTCTCACTTCCGGGACCGGAAACAGAGTGAGGTCTGTTCAGGTAGCTTGCTTCGGCATGTTTATTTATGTTAAGCATAAACATTAATACATATATAGACATTAATAAATACATATATAAACATTACAGCGATGACGACTGCTGATAAAAAGGGACGATTTCAGCTCCCAGAGTGAGACCCCAGTTCACTCACTTCTGGTATTGGAAGTGAGGCTTATCAGAAACGAGGCTAACACTTGACGTCTGTTTTGGCAGATATCGGGCGAGTTGCTTCGTTTTATTTACATTTAAAACAGACGAAAAGATAAATAAACATTACAACCTTGTCCTTCATGACATTTCACTGGGTAAGGTGAGTTATTTGACAGTGCCTATCTCTCTCATGCAGCAGGTAGTACTGGGTTGCATAGTATGCCAGTGACAAGATTATGGCAGTGGGACAGAGTACAGGGATTCATATCTTTCTTAAGAGCATTAAAAAGTGTGAAAGTGATATAAACAGTCTTGACCAAAATTCAAATTCAGCTTTCAGATTCCACTTTCTGAGTTGATAGTTGTTACGTCACTTCTAACATCTAAACATTTTACGTATTTTCTACTTATCAGCAGGTTAAATAAGAATTCAGTGTGGTAAAGATCATTATTTATTCTTCGACTTCTTCTTTTCTACTAGGTTCAGTATTGCAAAGTTAATGAATTAAAATTTTCAAGCAAGGTTTCCCGCCCAACTGAGGTGTACCAGGTTGCTCGAACTTGTGATGGCCGTTCAATCAGAGAAATGGCTGTCCCACCAGAGGGCAAGAACATGTTGAAGACCAAAGGTTTGAAGTCAAAAGTTCAAGGAGATTCTGATTCAGAGTGTTCTAGTATTGAATACAGTACCACAAGCAGATATCGTACTCCTTCCAGAAGAATAAAGGAAAGCAAAGTCCAGGAGTCTCCAGTTGTCCCACTTCAAGGAAGCATTTTAAAAAAAGGAGAACCAAAATCAAGTGAGTCTTTGTTTTTTCTCTTTTAACTGATTTATAACTCTTTCTACTGACTGGGTACATTCTGCTTTGCTGTTAGGGGGTTTCTTGTAGATCAGCATCATTGACTGTCCTCATCTGAACTGATTGCAACAGGCTCTGAGCTTGAAGAATTTGTAATGGATACATATGTATTTTTGCACTCACACACTCCAGTCAAATCACTTGACATATATATATATATTTTCCTTCAGAACACCCAGGTTTTATTCTGAGAACCAAAGTTAGTCTTTGCATTGCAGACAGAAAGTCTAGCAAAATCTTGTATCTTGTCACCGTCCATCTTACCTTGGAACTTTGACGAGATCCATTCCAACACACAACATTTCGACCAGCCTCACATACTCCACTCACCTCTTCCTATGAGAAGACAAACTTATTTTTTGTTTAGGCAACAAATCCATGACTATTCCACATTTACCTCTGATTACATACATATGCATTCCTACATACACACAAACTCTCTTCCTTAACAACTTTAACAAACTAAGGACACTTACTAAGTAGTAAACCGAACTCTTTAAATGCATTTTATTTTCTTCCCTACAGCTGAGAACTACCTTATTGTTATGCCTTCTTTAATAAATACACTTTTATTATGTTACATCCTTATTTGCATTTATTATTTGCATGCAACATTACCATGTGCATCTTGCATCATACATTCACTGCATTCCTGTTATTACTCAGGAGCAGGCAGAAAAAGAAAGATAACACAAATCTTCTCCAGTGCATATCGCTAACATTACAGTTTCTTCCTCTATAATATCATCAGCCGTCTAGCTTACTTACGGCAGTCTGAGCCTTAAGGCTATTACTACCACTGCTACTATTAGCTTATTAGAGATTACTACGATACGATCCTTGTTATTATTTATACCATTAACTTTTTCCATTTCACATGGAGTCATATATTTAATAATAGTCCTAATTACATCAATATTAGTTCTATTTACATTGGCAACTCCTCTCATTTACAAATTAAGAGTTGACTTGTGTGTATGTTTAATGAACTCTGTTGACATTACTAATTTATCTTTAATCTTATTTAAGATGAAAGATAAACTAGTCTAAAGTTAATGATGAACATGCTTCATCTTAGAAATTCAGACAATTTAAGATTATTACATCTACTACTAATAAGGTGTAAACAAACAATATAGCGTAGAGAAAATCAGATATAAGGAAGAATGTAGCTATATGACTAAATTTGAATATTGTCTGCTGATAGGTTTCTGTATTCAAATCAGTAAAGGCATTATCCATGTTAGATGGGCTCCTGATATGAGTTCAAATCTTGTCGTAGGCTACTTCTTAATTTCTGATCCATGCCGTTTGTGTAAAGTTTGCTGAAAGTAACATAGCTGACGCTACTAGATTAAGTAAATCATCAATCTGCAGAACACACATTAAGGTGCACTTAAGATACAATGGTTTAACAAAGCTGCGTAAAACTTTATACCTTTTTTCTTTCTCTTCTTTTAACCACATGCAGCTCGGACAGTAGAGAGTAAAAAGTCTCTGAAGTTCAAGTGTGCACAAGTGGTAGATATGCTGGATGATGACTCCGACAGTATGTCAGTCTTGTCCGAGATATCAGAGACCTCCCAGTCTTCAATGGAGACATCTGATCGGTTGATAGCAGCTAAGAAGCAGGTGACTCCAAGTGGCAGAAAAACCCCAAGGATGACAGGTTCATTATCTGCAAGAATAGAAACACCTCAAAGTCAGCAAAGGAGTGTACGCCGAGGCCTTGTCGACCAATTTGACAATGTGAATATTAAGACGGAGAAAAATAAAAGAATAAAGTAAGCCTCAAAATTACTTTTCTCTTTATTATATGAATGCGTGACCTCGATTAGAATTGTTTATTTAAATGTCTGTCTTTTTTTTTCCCCTATTTTTTAAGAAATGATTGAAGATGATGAAATTCAAGGAAATATTATGCTTATTCCATTAAAGTTCATTTATTATTTATTTTTTATAATTGATTTAGTGTATACTATTTTATTATTTATATCTATCAACCCTTTCAAGACTCCTGGAACATATATATCCTTAAATTTCTATGACTGTTGGGATATCCTGTAGATCTCGTTTAGAAGTCTACTGGGACATTTTGATTCAGGCATTAAGAACCTTAATAGGTTAGTCTTGAAAGGGTTAAAGGTGTAAAATCTACTTGATAAATAAATGTTATATTATTTGTTTTATTGATATTATTGTTAAGTAATGTTTTAGATAAAAGTCAAGTGAATAGATGAATGTTATATTTTGTTATTTTATTTATATAGTGTGATGGAAATCAATTGAATAGATGAATAGATTTTAAATATTACTAAAAAAAAAACTTGATTTTATTAATTTATATTCATTTTACATTTTATTTTTATTTAAATTATTTTTTTATGTTTTATGGTCGATTTATCTTTGCTGAAAGTAAAAACTGAAGTGGATAGATAAAAACTATATTTTTCTTTTATTCAAATTTAATTATGAATTGAGCTTGATTTATTTAGTATGTGAGATTTTATAACTTTAACTTAGCTTTGAAGATGAAAAAAGTCGTGTGAATTGATAAATAGCACCACAAAGCAAAATCTTTTTAACCATTTTTTTTTAGTTGTGATCAAGGTGTGATATCTGTTTTTCTCTCGATGAAATTGGAAGAATCACTCAATTAATCCGAAACCAGTAAAAAATTGTTTTTCGTTGATTTATACTTTTAATCATAAGAAGTTATAACCATGTCACCATCAAATATAGTAATTTGTAGTTATGTGGGTCCCGAGCCCATGTAAAGGAGGTGGGTTGGGTGTGGGGCTAGCAACTCCATCCTGTAAAAAGCCTACTTTCTACAGAAAATGCAGTAGAATGGTTGCGGCCCTATGCTCTGCAAGAGGGCTACAGGAATAAACAAATATGATGCAGTTGAAGGAGTATTTTTTTAATACCTTACCTTTCAGGTAAAAATAGGTTAATTTTGCTGGATTGATGGGGGCTTTGCCTCTGTTTATTCCTTTGCATAACGAGGAGGCTGATTCTTGATTTGGCAGTAGATGCAAAGATTGCATAGAGGTATTATTTGTTCCTCCTTAATGAACTGCAGTCAGTCAATCAGTCTGAAGATCTAAAATATTTTTAGAGAAACATTTTGCATAGAAGACTTATGAAACAAAGAACTTTAAACCATTTTATCAAAGAGATCACATGATAAAACAAATAGTTACATACTTTTGACTTTATCCAGCTGGTATGGAATAATTCATCAACTTAGGTCCAAGGGAGATAATTTTATTTAGTGTAATGTCTGTATTTTAATTGCAACTAAAGGGAGACAAGTGCTCCCACTCATAACAGTAATAGAAATTGCCAGACAATAGCTCTGGCCTATATAACGGAAGTTACTCATTTGATCATCAGGCAGCCAGCCGACCGCACATGTTCTCTGTCGTTTCTTTATTCAATCCATACTAATCTAAGGTTAAAGCCAATAGCGTTTTAACCATCAATATACAGACAATTAACTAACAATCAAATGGTTACATTTACCATATTTGAATTCATATTCTTATTATAAAAATTAAGGAATTATTTAGCCAACTTCTAAAATCTTTTCCTGACTCGATGCTTATTTTAAAATATTTTTGATTTTTGCTTCTATTATTCTGTTTTTTATCATAGGAAGCAAGTTGACGTCTCAGAAGTTGTCAACTTATTGGACATGGAAAGCTCCGGAGGTGAAATGGACAGTACAGATTCTGACGATACTATTTCCACCCCCAAGAAGAAACCTGCCAAATCGAAGGATACAGCCTCTAAAAAGAAAGACTCAAAAAGTAGAAATCAGACACCAAAACCCAAATACTATGAAAGTGACAGTGACCTAGAACATGACCCAAAAACAAGTAAACGGTCAACCCGAGGCAAACCTGATTTGGATAAAGACGTACCCTCGAGATCCACAAGAGCCAGTCGGAACAGCCTGAAAATAAAGCTTGAAGAAAGTGATAATGAAACGACGTCCAGCCTTGCTAAAAGAAAAGTTGCAAAATCCCCAGTGAAGAAGCAGAAGATTCCTGCGAAGGCAAACTCTGCAAAGAAATCTAAGAAACAAAAATATGAATCAGAGTCCAGTTCTGAATACTCTTCAAAATCTTCTGAAGAGGAGGAGGAAGATGATGATTTCATTCCTCAGAAAAAAAAGAAAATAACAACCTCCAAGACACCTGTGAGGAAGACGCCTGTGAGGAAGACGCCTGCCAAAGATTCAAACAAGACACCAAAATCCTCAAAAAAATCATCCAAGGTATTTATCAGCATTATTTATTTATCTGGTATACATTCAGATAGAAGTGAGTTGATGGTACCAATTAAGCATCACATGGAATACGAGTATAATAATAGAAATGAAAGTGAATAAAGTTAAAATAATAGTGAACAATATTGGAAAATAAGACAAAAGAATCGGCACACATGTGAGGCTGGTCGAAATGTTGTGTGTTGGAATGTATCTCGTCAAAGTTCCAAGGTAAGATGGAAGGTGACAAGATACAAGATTTTGCTCTGCTCTAATAAACTACTCAGCAGGCCAATCATAAAAATGATTACCATATATCCAAAATTCCACTATCTGATTATGGCAAACAAAAGAAATGCATACCTCCAAATGAAATTTATTTTTCTGTAGATTTTCTACAACTCTTCATATTAACATCAGTTTTATTCATGAAAAATCAGAGATGCTTGTATTTAGTAGAATTGTTTTTGTTGCTACTACTAAGACATCAGCAGCAAACAGTAGTAGTAGTAGTAGTAGTAGTAGTAGTGATGTAGACACGAACACAGACATTGTAGAGCTAGGTAAGATGGAAGGTGACAAGATACAAGATTTTGCTAGATTTTTTGTCTGCAATGGGTATCCTGTTTCAAGTCAAGAGCTATATTTCTATGTCCAGTAACTTGGTTATCTGAGAGTTGTACTTAGAAAGATTAACTTTGGTTCCCAGAATAAAACATGCGTGTTCTGAAGGAAAATATATATGTGTCAAGTGATTTGACCGGAGTGTGTGAGTGCAAAAATACATATGTATCATTACAAATTCTTCAAGCTCAGAGCCTGTTGCAATCAGTTCGGATGAGGATCGTCAATGATACTTGTATTTAGTAGAATTGTTTTCGTTGCTACTACTAAGACATCAGCAGCAAACAGTAGTAGTAGTGATGTAGACACGAACACAGACATTGTAGAGCTTTGCTTTACCCCTTTCTACTCTTTCTGTTTGCTTTAGTGTGATAGAAACCAACAGACAAAAAAGTGACATGGGCTTTTATATTATAAGATTCTATGTTGTCTAATCTATTTCTTTTGCAGGTGGGAACTCCTTGTATTCCTGAACGGAAGACACAAGCATACAAAAGAGAGGATCTGTTTGAGATTGCCAGATCCAGGTGTGTTATTTTTAATGATTATTTTTCTTTTTTTTTAAAGTTTTTAAAAAAAATGAGCTTTTACAATATCAGTTTGTAAATAAAATACCCCGTTGATATCCCAGCAACTCGTGGCCCTTTTACTCCAGACAAAATCACAAGGCACTTAAAATTCCTGGCACCATCAGACCTAATCATGGGTCACTGTCAGCCACAGATGTCACTAGTGATCACTCAATTTTATAAGATCTGCAGTTTATTTTGCTTACATTCAACCCAGGCGAAGAGAGGATATTGTGCTAACCCAAGCACGTATTGATCACACAAGACTAACCCAGATACACCTTCTTAGAGATGAAGATATACCCTGATGCACCCACTGCAAACATGGATTAACAGTAAAACACATTCTGATCGAATGTAAAACCTATGCACATACACGCAGCAAACATAATGCCTCAAATCTAAAGATATTGTTCGAAAATGTAGCCGATTTTAGGATTTCTGAAAGAAGTAGGGCTTTTTAAATTCTTCTAGAGAATTGTATATAAAATGATGGGGCAGGGAGTGACTCTTCAAAATTAATCGAATCTTCAGAAATTGGGTGATTATTTAAAAAAATATAAAAAACAAAAACAAAAAAAACACACATGACTCCTCAAAACCTGTTCGGACCTTCAAAAATGACGATTTAGAAAATTACTTGGAAAAAAAAAATAACTTGATTTGGAGATTACCTGACTCAAAAATACCAAATTTAAAAAAAAAAATACTCAAAAAATACCCGTTTCGGCATGAAATGACCTATAAGGTTGATGCACCGTTAAACACAATCTTACATTCAAGCCTAGCAATATATTCTTAGAAAGATACAAGTGTCAGTGGTGGAGTGAAGTGTAAACACATTAACAATCCAACAGAAGGTCGAACTTTAAAAAAAAAAAAAAATTAAAAAAATACAGCTAGCTGACATCCAATCTGAACTGTTTTACAGGGCTAAAGAGCTCCAAACTGCCATGCTATTTACCCGTAGCTGGGAGGGAGAAGTAGACTCATTCTTCCCAAGGACATTAGTGCAAAGTGTACACAACCTGTTTCGGCTGGTGTTTGTTGATTCCATTTTATGTGCCATTAACCATTA
This sequence comes from Architeuthis dux, assembly GCA_006491835.1. NCBI lineage: Eukaryota > Metazoa > Mollusca > Cephalopoda > Oegopsida > Architeuthidae > Architeuthis > Architeuthis dux. The sequence goes on from VCCN01004350.1 coordinate 2,747,752, forward strand.
GGCCATCTGCACCTCCTATGAATGTTCTGCTTCATCATTATTATTTTGGAGCATCTGTCCATTCAAATGGGTTGGGCTAAATTCATAGAATTTATAGACTATCTGGAATTGCCCTTCTTTTTTTTTTTTAATAGCTTCAAAGATTGTTCTTCCTGCTTAATTTCAGTTTTACTCTACTTTTGATCTGAATAAAATAATAAATAAATGTAATTAAGGGAAAGAAGGAAGACTTGTTCATTTAATGATACAGCACAGAATCCTTTTCCCTGTTTGTAAGTATTTTGAACAAAGTTGAACAAATGTTTCCCAACTAAAGTTGAAAGGAAAAGCGTAGTGATTTGAAAAGATCTCTTTGAGTTTATAATAATTTAGTTCCAATTCTTAATTCCTTATAAAGCATCTGTGTTCAAGAAATGAAACGATCACAATCAATATAAAAATTAATAGGGCTTTTATTCAACCAAACTGTACATAGATATTGGAATGAAAATAAAAAAACAGTTCAGTCTATGCTTAACATGTGAGTTAAGAGTTGTTAGGAAACTCAATAAAGTTGCTAGTTTGTAAATATAATGTTCACAATTATGAAATCCAATAGGAGGAGGTCACTTGTGACCAGAAGTTGTAATTCTCAGCAGTTTACATATTTCATCAAAAGTTGGTCAGTGATTTCTGATATATTTTTAAACACACACACACAAGTACAAATGACATTTTGTACTCATAATTTTTACAATTCATTGTCCTCTGTGACACCCTTGATCTATAGATAATTGAAAATTTTCTAGCTGATATGTTCTTTTTTTTTAGTTAGCTTTTGTGGCAAATCTTTATCTTTTTGATGTCTATCTTGATGTCTTCTCTCTTTTTTTTTTTGCAGACTCCATGTTTCCGCAGTCCCAGAGACACTGCCTTGCCGAGAAAATGAGTTCTCAGATATTTATTCTTTCGTCGAGAGTAAGATTCTAGATGGAACTGGCGGGTAAGAAATTTCTTACAGTTTGACATT
>VCCN01004350.1:2780323-2800934 GCA_006491835.1 Architeuthis dux
AATGACCCACCAAGGGTCGATGTGCCATTAAACAAAACAAACCTACCACTCTTAATGCAATGAGGAGGTGCAGTTTGGCGGACCTGGTCCACTGCAACCAAACATTATACTTATTTCCCCCTGGCTACAAATAAATAGGATCTAGCCTAAAAAAGGCAGGAAAATATCAACCTAATATATGCAATGAAGAAAAAACAAATTTTAAATTCTAGAAGATGCATTTTCTGAGCTCTAATAGGAAAAATATTTTCAATAAATTTTTAAAGTGGAGCAATGTAGATTTTTACTAGTATTAAAGTACTGTTATGATTTATGCTTCCTACATATCTAAATTCAAAACAGAACTTTCGGTACAAGATATAATTAGGTAAACAGCAATCAAAACAGCAGCATTTTCTAAACAGGTTTTGAAAAAAACTCTAATTGATTCCTTCAAAATATTTATTGTTACGGAAAGTGCCGATGAAACCCGATATGAATGTGCAACTTGAAGACCTGGGTCAACGTGTTCTGTAAGCACAATTATGTTTTGTACCGCCTTCCGTAAGTTAGAAATTCGGATCGTTCAACGTAGCAGTATTGAGCTGTTTCGGAGGAGGAGGCAATGGCTGCAACTGTTTGTGGCATAGGCACGTAGTCGTCGTGCTTGTTGACTTTTTAAACACTATATTACCTCTCAGTACCCCCACCACTGTCCGTTATTATTATCACTACGCTTTCATTGTGACTCTGGTGTCATAAGTTGCGCCCTGTTATTGTTGTTTTCTCTCCAAAAGGGCCCTGTACACATGAATGTCTGAGTCTATTTGAGCAACTGGGGTCCGGGTTCGCCTGTCTCTGTTTCCAAGAAGAAAGAAGAAATGACCAGAGTCGAGAAGACGTCTCGGCCTCTCGCTGCTATATTGGAGCAGGAGGAGGTCTTTTAAATCGGACCAGATCCTCCCAGTAGAATGAATGCCGACGTCGAAGACCATATTCGGCAAAATACACCTTGGTCTAAGTTGCCTGGATTGGTCAAGCAGGTAAGTTGTTATGCCTAACAGAATCACTATTTCTTTGAAGACACTCAATGTAGGAACCCTCTCTGTTATCAGACTGTCTGACAAAAATGTGTATCGAATCGGGGGCTCTATTGCTATATTATTTTTATTATTACTTGTCACCTGTCACATGTTTAAAAAAATAAAGCTGCATCAAGTGAGTAATTGACTTACTACATAGTGTTAGATGAATTACAGTGCAGACTTACTTGAACTAAAACTAGACATTATGTTGCTATATTGAATTACTATTATAATTTATTACTATTGCTAAATATGTTCTATATAAGAAAGAAATCAAAAAATGAAATGATGAAATTGGTATGTGATAATTATTAAATTTAGACTATATTGTCTACGTAAATGCATTGATATACAAAAATGTAACTACAGCTGTTGTCTAATGTCTTGTCGTTTAAAAGAAAAAGAAGTTAAAATGAAGTATAAATAAATTAAAGATTTAATTTAATCTATTATTATAAATTCTGTATCATTTTTATTAAAGTGTAAACGTCTATATTTGTGAATTTAAGTTATTTTCATAACACAATACACCTCGCAGATTTAGCAATTTGTCAAGCATATTTTGTCAGTAATTTCTCGCGATGAAATTAATTTATCCTTGATGACTTAACTAAGGTTTTAGATTAATTTATTTTATGTGATTGCGTGCATACATTTTTATCTTTTTTGGTTTAGCAATACAGTTTTCAATTAAGTGTCACTTCATCGTTTTCAAAGTATTCATTGATCACGTTCACGTAGAAATATTGAATAATTCAATATTTCTTTAAAGATACGTGATCAGATTTTGAAGTCGTTCTCAGTTAAGATACTCGTATCATGTCTAATGTCTAGTTTGTTTTGCTTTAACCTGTTCATGAATTTCCTAATGATGTGTGTTTCAACTTACATAATTAGAAAAAAAAACAATTTGTCTTGTTTTCTTCATCTTTTCTTTATTCATGTCACTGTTCAATAAAACGTAAGTGAATCGTTACTCATGGTGGTGCTTTAATTTTACTATTAATTCCGAATATAATCTCGTCAGTCAATTACAGTTTTTAAAACAAGTATGTATTGTAAAACCAGTCCATTGAAAATCTGATACACCTCCTTATGATAGTAATAACAATAAGTCCGTATTAAGCGATTTGTATGAATTTGATATTTTTTGTACACAGTAAACCTTGAGGGTGTGAACACTTAATCGTTTAGTCTTAAAGTCCCGTTTAATAAGCATACAACGTTTTATATTGGATTTGATTTCTTTTTAAAAAAAACAGAACTATTGAATTAAATCAGTGCCCATTATTTTTGCATTCTATGAAGTAAAGCTCTCCGATATTTTACTACATGAATACTTGAAAATTATTCATTGCAGTTTTAACCTCCTTCGGTTCATAAGCATAACATCTTTTTCTCTCGAGACAATCTGCACGAAAATACTGTTTATTAATAAAATAAAAAAAGCGTCACTTTCTTTTCTCTGCTACGGATGGCCGATCGAAAAATAATATATGATGATCGAGATATTAAAAATAACGTTTTTCTGCTTGTTCATTCACATCAAGAGGCTAGTTACTAAAATATTGATTATATTTTTTTTTAGTTCCTATTTGGCGGTGGGTTATGATTAAAATTGGATTTTTGATAATGCATTATAAATTTAGGCAATCTAATTATTGTCCCATTGGCCATCCGTAGCGTAAATAATGGGGTCAATCTAATTCTCTTTTCTGTTCTGAGGTACCTCTTAGTCTGTAGTTAAGACTTTTAGTACTAAGTTTGTTAATTTTGTATAAAGTAAAGACCAAGTTGCATAACAGTCCGTATACTGTTTCTGGTTCTGATTATAATACATTAGTAGCTGCTCTTTCGTGCTTTGTAATTTTTAAGAGTAAGATTATATATGTACATTTCCAAATATCTGGGTGGGTGTTCATATCGGGTCATACTGTTTTTTTTTTGTCTAGACTCTAAAAAATGAAGATACAACTGTTTCTCTATCAATCAGTCAATCATTACACATTCTATTCACTCTGTCGACTCTTTTATCCAGATTACAAGTTACTTTTATATTTTCTGTTTTATATCTATCAGTGTAAACAGACTCGCCCTGTTTTAATGTTTTGGCTCCATGATGTTTTTTTATGTAGGGGGGGGGGGGCGTAAGCCAAAGAATTCATCGATTCTACAGAAACAGGTGGTAAAACACGTAATCCGAATTTTATAGTCAAAATAATAATTTACTATCTTTATTTTAAAATCGTATTCATTTTAACTAAATTACATTTTACAAATATAACAGATTGAAGTCTCTAATAATTGTCTTTAACGTCTTAGTAGCAGCAGACTACGCTAGTAAGTACTACTATTATTATTTATGCCTTTAAAAAAAAAGAAGTAAAATATGTAGTTTAGTAGTCTGAGCCGTAACCGTTTGACTTAAAATGTCTATATTGCACCTACTATTTTCTTTGCTATCAGAAACTCATCGGTTTGTGAATGTATTGAGCATAGCATTACATTAAAAGTGAACTCCAAATTACTTGTTTTTTTAAAAAATGTTATGTAAACCTTACTGACTCATTTCTTGTTATGCAAACCGTAAAGGTATAAACAAATATATATCTTTATTATCCCTTCCTTGGTAAGATCGATGACCGAAAAAGTCATTCATAATGTAAGTCTAGGAAAAAAAGTCGTGACTTTGTTGGTTTCTGGCTAGGAAAAAAAAATGAAATAAGTAATATTTCAATTTATTTAATTCATAGTAATAAAAATCGTCAACATTTACTTTAAACTTTAAAGTAGATAAGATCACCCACGAACCACATTATTGTTGTATTTTCGTTTCTTTCTCTAAATGCCAGTGATTGTCTTGTCCGTAAACGTTTGTTCCGTTTTAATTTTATCGTTACGAAATTAAGATTATTGGGTTAATTAAATTTATGGCAATTCGCTTTTTATATCTTTACACAGCACACACACACTTACCGGCAACTTTGTGTTTTTTTGCTTTCAAAATTGAAAAAGTCAGTCAAGTGACCCACCCACTTATATGAGTGATATTGACACGCATGATCTACAATCGCGGATCCAGCAGACCTTCAAATAAAACCAACTTTCATACATTAAGCGACCTACACTACAAAACGTTCAATGTAAACACTTATTGTTTTAATTACTATCGACTATAATTCTACTATTTGCATCCTCTCATTTTCTTGGTGATAAACATTGCATTAATCGCTGTGTAAAACTGTTTTTGTACAGGATCTACACATACTCAGTATGTAGTGTGTCACATCTATTTTTAATATTTTTCATTTTCATCTATTGTTATTACAAATACGTCTTTTGTTTCTACATTCCCCTTCTTGTGTGTGTGTCACACAAAAGGTATTGACTAATCTTAATGACAGTTAATGTCGAGATAAAACCCAATACCCTAGAGTAGTATTTATCGGGATAGGTGTTCCGTGTTACTGTTATTTTAAATCACGTGTTCGTAAAAGAAGGCTCAGTTATTCTGTTGAAAATAAAATATGGACCGGTTTTCTTAGATTTTTTAAATCAATTTTCTGTTTTTATTGAAGTTTGTCCATTATTTGGTTTACAATTTAAGTATTACAATAAACGGATTCAAGATATAAAGCACAGTACACTAAATTTAAACTCAAATTTTAATGTATGCAAAGTGAAGTTTCATTCATTCATTTATTTAATAGTGTAAACTAAAAATTCCTATAGCTTGCATAAAAGGCTTAAGGTGTTTTTTGTAAGTCTTGTAGTACCTGCTTAGTTTAACTTAAATCAGCTTTACGGCTTAAAGAATATTTATATTATGTAATGCCCGACTTTCTTGGGAGGGGGGTATTGTGTTGTATAAATAATATTGAAAGTTTTTTTGCTTGTTTTTATTTTAGTTGTTTGAGATAAATGCGTTAATCGGATATTGATATTTTAAAATAATTGTTGGCATTATTGATGGACCTTTTAATTTTTATAAAGGCTATCATTGAATAAAAACTTTTTAATCAGTTTAATTTCAAATACACCTTGGAATTTAGGATTTTTGAGGTTGTAAAATTAGAACAAATACAAAATCGCACTGGAAAGCAGATTTGTTCATTCATTCTTTATTTCATTCATTCGTTCGTCGCATGTTATTAAACATGAGGGAAGGCGCTGATCGTTACCAAAGGATTTCCGTTAAAAAGCTTTAGCGATTTTTAAAATGACTCCTTTAATTTGACAGCATCCTCCCACTATAATAGTTTAAAAAGATATAAACATCAAAATAAATCTCTATTAACAACAACATAACGGTCATTAACTGATTGGAACGCCACTGAGTGATTCATTTTGTTGCGTTTTTCGTCAAACAGAACATCAGATTGAATGCATTATTTTCTTCATGGTTCTTTGAATTAAAAAAAAATCGATCAACATTCCTTTAGTGACACTTTTAAAAAGAAATCGTGTTTAACTAAAGATCATTTGGTGCTTCCACTCATTATATCAGAAATAAGTAAATGTATTTTCTTCACTAGCAAAATCATGCTACAAAAAAAACACTAAGAACATCAAATAAAGGCCACTGCCACAAATACCAGATACACCACCCTGGTTAGATTCTTTTTCATCTGGGATCAACAAGTAGATCATATTAAAAAAAACAGGACAGTCGTTATATAGCAGTGATTAGCAAACTAATCTTGCTGGCCATTGTTAGTGGGTTTGATTCTCATCGGATCTCCCAGTATAAATGGTCTGATACCAATTCATGTAAAGTTACTATTGACTAGTTATATATAAAGATAAGATTTGTATCCGTAAATATGTATATGGGCAGAAAGTAAGGTTTCATGTTAACATTATGTTACAATGTAAATAGAAACCCACTCTAAAACCGTTACAAATTTTTTTTCTCAGAACTTTTTACTTTAAAACCTTCCCCTAGTTTAATTGAGTATGCATGTCAAATTTGGTTGGGCTGTGCCCATGTTTAGGTGGTTTCTATAGCATGACACAGATATAAAGCAAACATACAAAGGGAGATAAGGAAGATATCCATTATCAGCAGCAGTTTTGGTTACATATCTTTATCTTAGATCCATTAGTAATAGGATATAAAAAATACATAGAAAATGGCTCATTATTATCATGGAGCACAAATGCAGACCCGACAATAAAATATTGAAAGCTTTACGAACTTGCATATCATCCTTTGCGGGGGCCTTGCTAATCTTCTCTGTAGTGTTTAAAATTCAATATATGCATTTAATTACTCAGCCTACCCACGAGGACAGGATGTGACACAACGTTGGTTTAACTTGGGGTCCTGCAAGCGGGCAGTTTAAAAAAATCACTCTAGTCCCCATAACTAATGTCGCGAAGGCATCAGGGTGATCCTGACCCTCCCCTTTTAGTGTAATGGGGAGATGCTGCTCCAGGGCTTACTGATCCCCTGAGACTGAGTGAGGTAAATCTTTTTTGAGGCCATGGGATGAATCCTGGGCCTCTGCGCATAGCAATACCAAGCCTCATTGGCTACTGTGAAGCACCTGCGCAAAGATACTACCGAAGTGAGTAGATCTGAAAAGCACTGTCGATGGCAGTATATACCCAACTACATGTAATCGACATCTTGCCCAGGATAGCTCACTTGCATATTTTATATAAAATGCAGAATAATTAAATACAGCTTTGAGAAATATCAACAGTAAATATGATTCATCATACAGTCGATTATTATCAACTAAGTTAATACTCTAGTGAAATAATCAAATATTGTTGACAAAGAAAATACTATACAAAGCAAACATACAAAGGGAGATAATTGAGCAGACATCAATAATCAGCAGCTGTTTTGGTTACATATCCTTACCTTAGGTCCATTAGTAATTGGATGCCACTAACTCTGATGTCGCCCTCCTTCCTACTCATTTGTGGACAATAAATAATTTACTGGCTGTAGTAGGCACACTGTGAAAAACTTGCTGAAAGTCAAGATAGAGACCTATAGAGACTGACCCAGATATGTTTTGATTAACTGTACTATTATTCTGCTTATTTGTATGTACGACCTTTACACTTTCTGAGTATTATTCATTCTCCTCATATCTTTAATCTTTTCTCTTCTTCCTCCCCACCCACCCTTGCAGTATAATGAACAAAGTAAAAATTGAAGAGGGTGCTTATGCTTGAATGGGAGCAGAAGGGACTCAACCATCACTATAATTGTCATTCATTCATTACTCCTCCCTTGTAAGTCTGAAGCCTAAAAATTAAGTTATAGTAGTAGTAGACGACAGGAATATAGACTGATAGTGAAAGTGATTAATAATAATAATAATAATAATAATTAACAAATCCTCACTAAAAGTAAGGATATAATGCTCCCTTACTTACACAATGAATGTAAACAAGAATTTTTCACTATTACATCGTTAAGTTTTAGTGCATAGTAAATACTCGCAAAAATCGTTTTTACTCATTTTTTGATGCTCTATTCATTGGGGAGAACCTATTCAAAAATCTTTATCTGTTCCCGAGATACACTAAAAATGAGGTAATCCTTGTTTATATGGATGTAAAATTACGTTGTTTGATGCTGTTTAGCTGCTGTATTTTACATCCCTGTATAAGCAAGGATTACCATAAATAACTTGCTTCAGAAAAACCATAATTCCCCAACAACTAAAGACCACCACACTTGCCTCATACATAATAAATTTTAAATTAATGGTCTATCAATTGGTGAAAACCCTATGTTTCTATCTTCATTAGTTACCGAGACATTAAGCTTCAAAAAGAGCGAACAGGTCGGGGACAGCCGGGTAATTTTTTGAAATCTAAATGAATCTTCAAAACACATATCATTGAATGGTGATAACCGCATGCTTCTATATTTAATAGTTTCCGAGATATGGTGTAGTTCTGTGACCAATACATTTGATAAGAGCGACCGAGCTGTAGGGGAGGTCGCAATAAAAGATATATTAGTTTCATTTGCCCTTGAATGTTATTATTGTTAAATATACAGTGCTTTAAGACCACCCTGCATTTTTTCAATAAAGCCATGAAAACAATCCCTTTTAAACATCATATAACCACTAAAGTATTGTATTTATTTTATAAATTACATAAAACATACGTACTGGACATGCACACAATCTATAAATTGTATTTCTTAGTATTTGGTATCTCTGTTGTTTTCGATGACGGCCAGTCCAGGTGCCTGCAGGGCCTACTGTGCCCCCCACTCCCCATATCCTATGAAATGGGTATCAAAATGTCCTTTCAGAAAAAAGATGTTCCGAAGAAAAAAGTTGGGAAGAACTACCTCATTTGCATAAAACAAAATGGCCACCAACACACACCAAAAAAACAGAATTTCATATCTCGTCTCCCAGTTGACATATCTGAGTACTTTAAAGGGCAAAATTATGGTTTTCAGACACGAGGAATTCAAAAATACACTTTATTTTACCATAAAAGTAATTAATTTATAGGTATTTCAGTATTTTATAAGGAAATCTTGAATATACTTTATAGGCCACATACACCTACACATACATATATTAGAAAGAGAATTTTATCAGCTTTCCAATGGTCTATGTTCACAATTTGTATCTGCAATAATTATGTATAATAAAAATGTCTGATGTAATCTAACGCATTTTATTGCAAAAATTCATCCTTTTTTAAATCTTTTATTGGTGGACTTAAACGTTTGGGAAGCAAGGTAGATACATTCCATAGGTAATAAATTACTTTAACAAAATCATATACTTTAATTGCTCTTGTAGCTGCAACACTCTTCATACATGTTTTTTGTTTGGATTATTATTAACGAACAGTCTTCTTGTGTTCTCTCTTCTGAGCAAGGAAATTATTATTTTTCAGCCATCTCTCTATAGAATTGAAATTTAAATATATATAAAGTTATTGTAACCTACTCCATAGGTTGTCTACTTTTCTATTTTTATATCGGCCAATTGCTGTATCTAAAACCCATACATGCTTATGATGCCAATTTGGGTCTATTGTTATTGCTTTTTATACCTTGTGTTAAATTTTTCTCTGTGTCCCTTTCTTTCCATGTCATCAGCATAGATACTTTCCTCTGTCTTGTCTGCAGATATAAAGAGGTTACAAAAAGACAGCATTTTGGATAAAGATATTATGGGTGCCTATTTAAGAGATATTTTTTCCTTGCTATCTTAAAAACAAATCTGATGAAATAATTTCTCACTATATATCGGTGCCAAAAGCAAATCATTTATGCTTTGAGGCTTCTATAGAGAATCATTTTCTGCATCCTCTTTTCTCTTCACTAACCTTAATGTAAGAGTTGTAAAATAACTTAGGGTTGTTTGTGCAGATATTAACTTTACGTGGCAAAATTAGTAGCAAATATGCCATGTTAAATTTGTAACATGGGGGAGTGGGATTTCATTTGTTCAAAGTAATTTTGCAATGCCAAGATTATTGATTTTAAACTGTATTAATGTGTTTTTGAAGTTTTTTTTTTCTTCCAATTTATAACTTGAACCTCTGCAATACTTTCCACTTTGGAAAAAGATTAACAATGTGATTTGCTTTTCTTTAATAATTTTTTGTCTTTGCTGATAATCTCATTGGATACATTTTGTAATTTCTATCTTACTTTATGGATATCCATTCTTAAGACATTAGCAGTTCTTTGGATAGTAGAATAGCAGAAAATAAAAATAAAAATTAAAGTACATATTTTAGTGCCAAATATTTTAACTTTTTGCAGAAACAATTCTGAGAGCATATACACCTGACAGCCAATTCTTCATGAAATTTTACCTGTAAACCTACTTAGATATTCCATTAGAAACAACATTCCAAGGGAAATTATGAATCACTGCCACTCATATGCTTCTTTTTACTTTGTGGTGGTGGTCAAATTAAGTTACATTGATGAAAATGCTATCAGTATGGTTTGAACTATTAATTCATGATTTAAAAATAAAATGAAAAGAATGCAAAAAAAATCCTGGTGATTTGCAACTGAATAATAATAGTGTGGGCTCTGTAGGTCACCCCCTATCTATATATTTTAATGAGCAATTTGTCAAGGGAGATAACTATTAAATTCTAATTATAGAATAATTTCCATTATTAATTTATTTATTTATTTGCAAATGCATAAAAATCCGAGTTCATTCTGGTCACATCAGTTTGCATTAATTTTCTCTCAAAGTGTGACCCAACGGCTTACAGGGTTAGGGTTGTCTAGTAATAGCACACTATTGTATTATGGCTAGTGCTCTTGATGTAAAAAGTTGATTGGTAAGCTGTGTTTTAGATTTTGAAGAATTTGGTTTGTGTACACACATGATAAATGAGTTTAGACCCCCCCCCCCCCCCCACACACACACAAACTGCCAAGGAAAATGAGTTATGTGGCTTTGGTGTTAGTTTAACACCGGCCTTTGTTCTGCTTTGATATTAGTCTACCTAAGTATAACAACTTTTATCTCAAGATAGGCTTGAACTTCAGATTTCCAGTCTATTTTCTCTCTTGCTAAATATACAAGTGGATGGTTACAAACCCAGATATTTTTTTCTTCTATGGTTTGTGTACTGCTTTTGAGATGTACTAATGTCAACAAGCTACTATTAAATTTAGAGCCATAGATTTCTTCACTAATGATGTACTGGAATATCAATCTGGTCGGATATCCGGCGCTGGATTCACAAAAAATTATCACTGCCACCATATGAATCCGGCACCAAATATCAGACCGCAATTGATATTACGGTACATCACTACTCTTCACTCCTAGTCATGTGCTCTAATTTATGATATTTGTACCTCTGCCAATGAGGTTGGGGAGGTATATTCGGTTGTATCCATCTGTCTGTCTGTCCACACAATATCTCCAAAGGTACTCAATGAAATTTTGGGGAAGGGTGGTCAATGTGGTAAGGAAGAGTTGGTTTAGTTTTGGGGCAGATCCAGGAATTCTTTTTTGATTGAAAGATATTTTTCTAGGAATTTTGATGAAATTTTGTGGAAGGGTGGACAATAAACTATGGAAGAAGTGATTAAATTTTGGTGCATGACACAATTATATCCCTTACGCCATAGTTATAGGACTGCACTACATAATATCGCCAAAATTTCATGTCTCCAAGTTATGAAAAAAGTGATTAAATTTTGGGTCGGATCCATGTACAATTTCTACCCCTGACAATGGCGTTGGCAGTGGTATATGCTATCTGAGTGCCTTCTGGTTGCCAATTGTGTAATGCAGCTTTAGTTTTTAACATCCCTTTTTTTATTTATTGAAATTGTTTGGTTTTTGTTGTTTAAAAAAAATCTTTTAGGCAGGTTCCTGAGATGGAACATGTGACTTATCAGGGGTCAGTTGAAGCCAAAAATAAAAAGTACTAAAACAAGGGAGGCAATTATAGAATTATTATTAAAGTAGAATTTAATGCAAATCTGTAACTCATAAATTTGCAATGTCCTATATCCAGAATGTTTGGGATGAGCTGCACTATTTTCAAAAGTGATTTATTTCTTTTCTGTTTTAACTTCATATTGACTTTGCAATGTGTACAGAACATTATACGTTGTTTTTGTTTTTTATTCAAGAATTTTATTCCCACCCCCTAATAACTTGCTGAAAAAGAGATAAATCAAGCCTAACTTCTTTCGGCCTTTGTTGAAAATGTAATTTAAAGAAAAGAAAAAAAAAAATGAAAGCAAGGAAAGTCAAGGTTCATGCTAGTGTGACAGCATTTCTCTTTTGCTATCTGAATGTCAGACTAATGGATCTGACGAGCTGCCTGTGTACTCTATTTGCCCGGAACATTTTTTTTCTCTTCGTTTTCTATTGTTTGTGCATCTGGGAAGAACCAAAATTCTATTTTCTCTCCTTTTATTTTAACATGACTGCCACTTAAAGACTCTTAGAGGCTTCTAAGTTCTCATAACTTATCTCCTTGCTATCTGATTTTTTTTTAGTAATTTTCCAATTGATCATGGCTTCACGAATGAAGAGTTAAGAGGGTTTATCATGTCCATTCCATACCTGCGAGACAAGTGTGTGGGACAGCCCTCAGGCCTGAGCTAATAACGTTTTGAGATGAAGTACAGTGTGTGACTGACCCGACCCTTTAATCCAAGGGTGTACATGCCATGTCATGCTGGATCGTGACAATGGAAATAAGGTCCTGAGGTTGTAGATTTTCTGTTGGAGTTTCCTTCTCCTAGGCAGATGCCATGACTGACCTGGGTAGATTGAAGCTCAGATTGTGAAAAGAGCTTTATTATTTTTTATACCCTCCTTGGTGAAATTGAATTTAATAAGAAATTTATTTTTTAATTGAAAGGATTACTTTTATTAATTTTGAAAATGTCTTGTTGTTTTTGGCTTTCTAAATATTATTGAGAATTCAAAAGAAAGGATATTTTCTAGGTCCTCGATATTTCAAAGAAATTAAAAAATTTCTTATTTTGCTGTCTGAATTTACCAATTTTTAAAATTGAATGTGTAACAAATTTACTGTTTTTCCTGATTGTTTAAGATTTATATCTGCGAATATCTGTTTGTTTGCCTGACTCTCTGTTTCAAATACAAATTGATATGGACCACTCTACAAATGTCAAAATAGGTTCATTAAGACTAACTTTTCATCCAGAATGTCATGAACACATTGGATTTCATTTTTGGGGCCATCTGAGGTCAAGGGAAACAAAATAAGACAAAAACTGGTGAGAATTACAGTATTCATTGTCAAAAATTGTTGAAAACACTTTGAAAATCAATTTCAAATATATTACATACTTCCAGATTCTAAAAAGGACCAAACACTATCAAACGTAACAATGATTAGTGGACCATGTGGGCTGTTAAATCTAATACCTCCATATATAGAAAAAGTATCTTAGACAACCGATAAGAGACCCAAACTGGTGAAGATTGTTTATCATGAAACCATTAGCTAACTGAGTTCGGTATTTCTGAGATGAGGTGTTAGTATTACTGATATTATTGTTCGTTGTGGAAATGACAACCAAGATGAGGATCTCAGTCCGAACAATAATATCAGTAACCATTAGCTAATTATGTTTTTGATGAAAGTCAAGTTTCTTTGAATTGTGTATCTTCACTTACAAAGAAAATAAATATTTTGTCTGCAAGAACTATATGACATTGGGCTTCTCACTTTTACCAGTCGCTGTCTCCCCGGCGTTGGGAATTTAAGTCTGAAGACGTCTTCTGGTGTTGAAGCCCTGACATGATGTGCGCTTGGTCACAAAAGAAATATTGAATGCACACAAGAAAACTTGAATACATCAAGTTTATTTTCAAGGGTTACACACATCTTCTCATTAACTCTTCCTCGACGGAGATTATGCATCTTCTACTGTGGTCAGTTGGCTTCTTACTGGGTTCCCTCCAGTGAAACGAGAAAAGAGCTTGTAGTGCCGAGGGAGAAAGGAGGCGATACAAGGCAGGATGCAGGTTTTTCTGTCAATTGTTTGTCTTTGTCTTCGTCTCCGGAGTTTTTGGTCTCCTCTCCTGTCCGTCCCATCGGCAGTGCTCTGATTGATTCAGCGTGGATTTCTCTCGACAAGTCTACTTCGAGTCACCGGTTACTTCTGGTCATTAGAGCAAATTCCTAGCTCCTTTTATAAGAAATCTAAGGGGTATTGGTTATTGGCGGACTGGTTTGGGTAGTATAATTAATTGCTTATAACTTATCGTCAATCATTCTCCACAAGGTTTTCTTTTGTCTTCCTAATTGCAAAATCAATTTTAACAACTTCTTCCTAATCATTAAAGCCATTGCTTTTTGGTAAAACTCTGAAAACCTATTGGATAATTCTGTCTCGTTCCTACTGAGGAGGTGGGACCACATCTCTTACATCTTATCATTATCCAATCAATGATGCCTTATTAAACCTCTTTTGTGCGGGCGAGAGTAAAATTTCTCTTTTACGTTTTCTTCCAGGCGAAAAAGATAAATGGCTAATAAAATCTTATTAACTCTTAAATTTATGGATCGCTTGTAAACGACAGGAACTCTTCAATGAATATAATTAAAAATAATGGAACTCTTCTGTGAATTGAATAGAAAATAAATTTAAAAAATTCACCAAATATTCAAAGGGAGATAATTCTGATCAAAACTTATTTCCCTTGTAACACTTTTTTATGAATTTAAGAGTTAATTCAATTCTCATAAAGGCCTCTTTGTTCGAGGCTCACATGCCCAGCTGAGCTGTTTGCTAATTTTGGCACTTCGAAATCCAAACCTTTTCTTCAAATTATCTCTAAACCAGGCTGTCTGAAGTGATCCCCAGGTATGCTTTTGATATAACCCATCACCTGTCCATTGGTTTGGGAACATTTCCACCAAGCAGCCCTATTTGTACTTTTAGCTGCAAATAGGTTGTTATCAAAATAACTCAACTTTCAGATTTCAACTTAGGGTTATTCAAAATATGCGGTCTGATGATTTCATTAATCTCTTAAGATATAGGATGTTTGTTTGGCACAAGCCTCCCTGGCTTACAATCTCTCAGCCAAGTTCTCTTGACATCTGGTTTTTGTTTAAATTCTATGACATGAGAACCTTTTATTCTTTATTCCGAAAAAAAAAGAAGAAAAGAATATTTAGATTCCTATTAGAGTTACAGTTATTTTGAATCTTGGGATAATATTTTAAATCTTGTGTAGAAAGTCCTTGCGGTTACTTTAATATCCTTGATAATTGTTTTTTTCAAGCCCTACAATGTATTCAGATTAAATGGCGTATAGTCTTTTAGACAACCTTATAGATTGAAATCAGGCTTTTTACAATGAAGATGTAGAGAAAACTTGGTTTTGAGATAATAATATTTTTGTTGAGAGAAGGGGTGATTCCCTCCCCCTCTCCCTCGACAAAAATATTATTTTCACATTGTGCCAGTTTATGGACTTCAAAGTGAACTTTCTCTGACTGTACTGATCAATGCAGTCCGCTCTGATGGTGTAATGGTTAGCATATTTGCCTCACAGGAAGAAGATCCTGGGTTCGATTCCTGGTATGAACGAAGAGTGTGGAAAACTCTTCATTAGGACAAATTTCCCTGTGCACTCTAGCAGCTAATTGACTACACTCTAATCTGTGTGATTAGGGTGGAGGTATCCCTTTCGTGGACTTGCATCCAACCGGGGGGGGGGGTCATAAAAACTTGTAATAATAAAGTCCTGGTCTCGACAAGACTTGAAACTTGCAAGGATCACTAAGCTGACGCATGCAACAGAAACCGGGTCCTTGTCACCGGGCTCCATACTCCATTGGGAGTTGTCTCTCAAGAGACGGACACTTTACTACTTTACTTACTGATCAATGCAAAAATCTGGGCTACTATTATTTTTAGCAACCACTCACAATATTTTCTCACTATCTCTGTTAGTGAACTTATTTTTTCTGTTTCTAGTATGTGTGCTTTGTTTTCTGTTTATCATATATGCCGGATCACAAGACAAATGGTTTACACGGATATTTGGAGGACTACCGCTCGCTGCAATTCATCCAAGCCCCAGAACGGTCCATATCAAGCTTCAGTAGATGACCCTCTAGTCATAATACCAGCACGTTGGACACAGTGTAATATTTGCATAGTTTTAAAAATAATAAATGTCTCTTTTATACTGGCATATACAGTAAGTCAGTAAGGATTCTCCTAGTTCTTCTTTTAGAGTTCCAGGTGATTTAAAGAGGTTTTTGGATGATTGAACTCCTTCTGGTTGTTAACACAATGTTTCGACTGATCCATTGTACGACCTTCTTCAGGTGTACTATCTGAATGTGATGCTGGTAAGCCAAAATGCTGTGTTAACATCATAAACAACAAGAACGCGTTCAATCGTCCGAAAAACTCTTTGAATGTTAATGACCCTTCTCAAAACTATAGACAGTATCGATCCAGGTGATTGTTTTCAAACGAACTATTTTGAACTGGGTTTTCTAAATTCTTTCATAACCTTAAAGTGCTCTCTTATATAATTTTTTGCATTATTTTTTTTCTAAGTGTCTATTTATTACAAGTGTCAGATTTCTTGTTAAGATTCAGAACAGTCTACTTAAATCTTCAGCTAGGAGACACTATTATTCCTCCCAAAATGGCTCAATCTTAAGACTGTGCTGGAAGTAAATCACAATGCTGCAAATACAATGTTCTGGTTTCCACGCCTATAAATGCTTACAAAACTTAGTTGGTCTAACACAAGGCCACGGGTCTGGGGCATCTAGGAAGTATTGAACTCACTATACTGTAGTAATGGTCTGTTACTCACTACCATTACCTCTACAGCAAGACACCCAGTTTTCCTTATATAATTTAATTATGAAATGTATAAATAACTTTGAATAGTAAATGGAACTTATTTTGTAAAATACTACCGCTAAGTATTATGCACTTGATTACATGTTATATTTGAGTAAGAGGTTTTATGACTAATTCTGGTTCTTCATAATGAAAAATGCTATTGATAAAAATAACTTGCATTAATGGATAATAAGAGGATAAACAATATCTTTTATTATAATCAATAAGTTTATAAGTTGAAGTTTAGGGAGAATTTAAAATTACATAATGCTTTCTATTGAAGCTTTTAGGTTCTGATGTACAATAAAGCAAAATACTGATGAAAACATTAATAGGCATAAAGAAAAATGTAAAAGATCTAATTTAAGATTTTGTGTATCTTTTTATGGTTATTTTGTAGGTATTTTATAGTTTTTCGCTGATTAAAATAAAGTTTAATTTTGTATAATTTCATTTGCTAGCCTGGGATTGGAAGCTGCAAACTTAAACATTTAGTATCTATCAAAACTGTCAACATAGGTTTCTTCAGTGTTCAAATTGGGCTGGCTGGCTGGCTATGTATGTATCAGGTGTACAGGCACCACCAATGGAGCCAGGTGGCTGAAAACTTATCATGTCTAGTAAAAACGTTTTTTTGGGGGGTTGGGGGTGTTCAATTTGCATTATAAGTTTATGCTAAATAGGTCCCTAGTTTGTGCCGGCAGCATTCACGCTTGTTTTTTGAAAATTCAAACTTTTTAATGATCTCTCACCTTTTGTTGGGCAGTGAAGTAACTTCTATATTGATCATCCCTTTTTCCTATTTGTTAATTGATCATCCCCCAACATGGCATGCAGCCAAAAGATGTTGGTCATGTGACGGTTTCTATTGTTTTCTGTTTTTAATTAAGGAAAATACTGTTCTTTAGCTATGGATTCACATAATGGCACATTGCCACCAAAAAATTGTTTAGATGCTAAGAATATTGTTGTGAAGTCAGCATATAAACTTTCCTGCACATCTCATGATAAACAGCCAACATTATTTGAGATACTCTTCCATTCTTTTCCACAGAATGCCTGATAAATGGCTGGAAAGTAATTGTTTTCTTTATAAATGGTTATTTTCTCTGGGTATTGAGCGTAGCTTGTCAAACAAGGAATAGTTGATGGGTCTGGTATCAGGTAATGAATTTCAGTCAATGTCCACTGTAATTAAGTGATGTTTCTGTTTCAATTGTTTAATACAATTGCTGAAAAAGATTTTTATCATCATAACAAATGTAAATCTTTGTAAAAAATATTCTGTACTGTATTCAAATTCAAGCAGAAAGCAGTTAGTTTGATAGAGCTTAGGACTAAAGACCAATAATTCTAAAGTTCCATTATTAATGACAGTTAATCTTTGGTATGGTCTTGTTTTCTTGCCATTTTTTTCTGTAGGAAAACTATCAAAACAGTAATTGTCAGTCTTGTTCAAATTATCCATATTATCTACATGTAAGAAATTGAATGTAGTGCACAAACCTATTATATAAACTGAGAACTCTTGAACTATTAAAGCCCTTGGCTATCACAGATTTTTCATTTTTTTTTTCCAGATTTGTTTGGCTTAAACCTTTTAGTGTTTCATATATTATATCTTTTAAAAAAACTTTTTTTTTTAAAGAAGCACATAAACTTTAGAAAAACTATGAAAGATAGTCTTGAGCAGAATGTAGTGAATTTGGAATAGTGAATCAAATGTATTATTGAATTAGTATTTAATTAATCTTGGTTGGTTAATCAAAATTGTTAATCCAATGGAACTTTAGATGGAATGGTGGTGGTGTACCCTGGAAAATCTGGTTGCTTCCCAGTTTCCATGTGTAAAATGTAGATAACTCCTGTTAGGCTTAAAATGAACTAAAGATTATCTCACCTATCAAAGAAAACAAGTAAATACATAAATTAATTGTTATTGCTTTGAATAGCGCACAAATAAAAAAACTAAAAAAACAACTTATTTCCATACAAACCTTTTAATGGGTCACACATTCGCCCACTCAATGTTAACAATGGTGTACAAATAAAAACAATTTAACAATTTAATTTATTCAAAGCAATAACTATAATTTAGGAATCTACTGGAAATCTTATATAATGTGTGCATGTAATATATGTATATGTATATATTACTGTAGGCTGTAATGCATTTGGTATATATATCTAACCATGTTTCTGTGGAGTTTCTACTTCAAAACTATTGATAGTGTAAATAAATGTTTACCTCTTATCAATTTCAACTTGTTTTATTGAAAAGTGACTGAACTTGTTTAAACGGAAGAGTCCATTGTTTCAAATGGTCAGTAGGATATATATTTATCAGCAAAAATGTTAACTTTTAAGTGGAGGTCTATTGTTATGGACAGAGAAACAAGCAGAAAAGGTCACTGTTCATTATATAGATTGATAGATTCTAAAATATAGATCTTGTTAAACAATTAATATTGTTGATTGACTGTTGGCAGTTCTCCATTGAACTATTGATTTATGAAACTGAATTTGATTTCTTATGATAGCAATATTCATTGTACAAAAACAAATCTCCCTCTCTATTGATATGTAGACAAATGTGGGGAGTTAAAATGAGTGAATAATGGAAAAGTGACTTTTGGCTAGCTTGTTCACAAAGGGTTTTAAAACTAGCCTAGGACTGGTTGGCACCATTCCAGTCTGAGAGAGCCAAAGCTATTGGAAAAAATGGTGGAGATCATTTGACAGAACAACAATATCATAAGTCTCTAGTAGAACACACATATTTGAATTGATGGTGAAAAACCACATATAAATATTAAATTCAAGCTGTCTGATTTGATTTATTTCTCTTGAAGTTGTGCGGTCCTTCTAAAATGCTTTATTTCAGGAAAATAGACTTGGACAAAGTATAATTCAAGTACAGTTTGCTTTAGTCATCTTGGCAAAGAACTGTGGACATATACACTTTTCTTCTTAAATATTAGATTATTAGCAAGCATATTAAAAAATGACAGGAATATTTATTTATGGATAAATTATACATTATAGAGTTAAGATGTTGAAAATGGCCTAAACAGCCATAACATGTACATCAGAAGATATACACCAATACACAAATGTTAATTTAACATTTTTAAGTTTTAGAATTTTAATATTTATAATGTCTAGAACACTGAAATTGAAAATAATTTTCAATATTTTTCATTTTCATAGTTTATTGATAAATTATACAAATATATACTTTAGGTTAGGATGGAATTAACTTGCAAATATTAAGTTTTTTAAATATTTGTAATTAATTGAATTAATCACTTATATTCCTTTTTTTTCTTTTTTTTTTTTCTTTTTGAAAAATTTAAATAATATTGTTGAGTTAAATTCATTTAAAAGTAAATTAAAATTTTCTAAAGATTTTTATTACATTTTTACAATACAGCCATTGCTTTAAAGTTTAAAATCTATTACTGCTCCTCGGATTATTTATTCAACTAATAGTTAATTTCATTATTATAGAGGTATTAAATTGATTGAAGAAAAATAAAATACAATAACTTTTTTTTTTACTGTCACCGTATGGTGAATGAGATTAAGTTGAGAGAAAATGTCCAATCTGACGGTGTGAGAACTCTATCTTCTTGACTGTTTACATTCACTTGTTATCGTATTTTATTTTTACTAGTAAATACCTGTTTCTTTGCTAAAGCTATGTTCTGAGTCAGAATGTTTACAGTAATAAATTCAGTAATCAAGGAGTAAATTAACAAGAGTTTTATTAAGCAAAATACCCGTTTCTTTGCTAACGGTATACCTAGGGGTAGAAATCTAAAGTAATGTATCTGGAAAAACTCATGGGAGTGTAAGGGACAACAAAATCATTTTAAATAAAATAATGATATAATATAGGTCATTTATTTAAAATAATTTAATACTTTACCTACTTAAAAATTAACAAACAAATTAAAAACAGGTTTTGTTAGTCACTCAATAGAAACCTCCATGTGACCATCTTTTGGCAGCATGCTTGAATTGATGAATTGGAAAAAGGGGTGATCAATGAACAAATTACTTCTCTCACCTTTTGTTGGGTGGTGATCACTAAAAAAGTCTGGAATAAAAAAAAAAACAAGCGTGAAAGCTGGCAGACACAAACCAAGGGGCCAAATTAGGGTAAACTTACATTGTAAATTGACCCCCCCCC
>VCCN01004350.1:2807867-2821885 GCA_006491835.1 Architeuthis dux
CGGTTCAAATTAAAAGCAAAAAAGCTGCCATGCTAACACTGGCAATCAATGCTGCCTGTTGTAGATTACTCTCAAGTTTTGTGAAAGACTTTTGATCAATATTTAAATGGCTACTCATACTTGAAATAAATCTTGTATCAGCATCAATTAAAAGACAGAGCTATTTACTTATTCTTTTGGAAATTGAACAAAATGGCTACCAGTTCTTTTTGCAATGTATGTCACGTGCTTGTGTATTTGAGTGGCGCAAGAGATTTTATGAAGGTCAAGAGGATGTTGAAGCTGATGTACATTGTGGACACCCATGCATGTCAAGAAACGGCAAGAGTGTTAAAATAATTGAACAAATCATTCAAAATGATCGAAGACTCGGCATCAAAATGATTCCAGAAAACGATTTTCAGCCACACCTTGTATTATTGTCAGTATAGAAACACTTTGAGGATAAAATGACTTGAATTTTAAGTGATTAATTTTGCATGATGACTTCATTGTTAATTATTTAGATAATTAGTTTTAAAGTTCTGATTAAACTGGCAGACTGTTAATCAGGAGATTGAGCTTGTTTGTGTATTCTTTGCTTGTAATCATAGTGTTCAGAACTCTTCCCAGCTTGTTTGGTAATGATCAGAAATCTTTGCGGATCTAGATTTTCTATTTTCTTATAAAACCCTTTCTACTTTCTGCAAATTTAATAAATAAATGAGGAAATTCATTGTGTCGGGAAGAAACTCTGAAGATCTGCTGTTTTCACTGATATTAAATTCTGACCCCCCCAATAAACTTAATAAGGTTCATTCCATTAGTGCATAATAGTAAACTTGGCTGCTGAGCTGACTTCATCTGCTCCCTTCTCCTATAAAAGGTACAAAGTTTAGATTCATCATATTATTGACATAAATTTATAAGGTATGCTCTAAACGGTGTTGACAGTTTTTGCCTCCTGTTAGCAGT
Source organism: Architeuthis dux (assembly GCA_006491835.1). Taxonomy (NCBI): domain Eukaryota; kingdom Metazoa; phylum Mollusca; class Cephalopoda; order Oegopsida; family Architeuthidae; genus Architeuthis; species Architeuthis dux. Next base: position 2,808,822 of record VCCN01004350.1, read on the forward strand.
TTTAAAGCACTATTTTGTTGTAGCTTAGCCCACCATGTAAAGTGGAGGAGCCTTTATTTGTAAATTAAAATCTTTTTGCAACTATGAATCAGCTTGAAAATGTAATTCAGTTAATGCAGATTTTATTTTTACAATTCTTTTAATTTCAGAGTCTTGGAAATTCACAAAAGGAATACGAAAAAGTTGTGGTTGAATTTAGTGTCAAGAACCAGCTGAGATACAAAGGAAATTTGGGTAAGTAATTCAGTGTTGATTTTCACCCCCCCCTCCCCCCAATCTTATTTTTAGTTTGATCCTCTCTCTCAATCTTGATAACTTCTATTTATAATTGAACTAGCAGGGATACCCAGTGTTGCATGGGAAACAAACATAACATCAAAATAGACAACACAGTGAAAAATCTTTCTTAATTAATCTTACACAAGACGTTAGTCTTTGCTTTTCAATATGAGCTGTTTCCCGAGTGTCCTCGAATGATGGCTTTACTGAAGTAGTGATAAACAAAGAAAAAAAAAGTAAGATGAAGTTAAATAGTCAAAAATGAATAATAATAAATAACAGTACTCCCCCGAAAATAATCGAAAAAAGTGTCAAATTTGAATAGAAAATTATCTGAATTAGCACAGTAATGTGTCCTTAAGCCTCTCCCTGCAAAACGTTGCCTTCACAAATACGTAGAATTTTTGTCAATGAGAAACCAAAAGTGTAAGTAGGAAGTTTCCCTTCACTATGAAATGAATTATGTTGAATTTTTGTCAATGAAAAAAGAGGAGGGTCAGAGCTAAGCCTACCTTCACTATGATTTAGAGTTGTTGTCGTAGGTAAAACAAGTGGGAGAGGGAGAAACCCAAACCGCCACTGACTCGGATGTGTTAGTTTTACGGCTACTATATCAGTGTCATTGCCCAAAAAGCGAAATTCAACCAAAAACACTTGTTTAGAAACGAGTTACTTGTAAGAAATATGTATTCCATTCATAAGAAGAATGAAAGATGAAAATTCAGGTATAAAAAATCATTTTTTATGATGTTCAGAACCAAAGATTATCTAGGAATGACCTTGAGTGACCTCAAAGATTAGCCTATGTGGGAAGTCAATATTTATTGATTATCCATGCCAAATATGTCAATTGGCTTTGTAGTTTATTGGAGAAGAGGCACAAGCAAACAAATAGATCTCAAATATTAGTATAGATGAATATGTCAGCTGCTGTATTATTTTTAAATAACAGAATTTTTAAAACATTTCTAAAGATAGCTGATTGTAGTTATTCTGAAGAATAACTTTGAAATGCTGTTCAAGAATTCTGACTCTAAGACCATTAGAGGCTCATGCAGATTTTGATACTAACAAATGAAACTGGCACTTAAACTTTATTTAGGTTTTATGAAGGAAAATGGAATTTCTTTTCATCTATAATACTATTACTTGATTAGTAATGAGGGAACAAAACCATGTGTTTATAAGCTATCATTGCTAATTAATGGGCTACTATATCTGCGGTACCTGTAAAGTACAGGAAGCAAAGAGAATGTTATTTAAAAAAGGTTTTATACAATGGTTTGTGGTAGTGATTACTTAAATAATTTAGGGTTATTCATTTATTAGAGCACTATTTACTGGTAATAAATGATACCACGACCCCAGTATCTGGGAAAATTTAAATGGTTAGAAGCTATGGTTGCCATATCTGAACATTCAAAAAAGAGGATGTTCCCGAAGACATCCTGTCCCCACCTGACACACACTGTGGTGAGATGTAACTTTAAAGCAGCTGTGATAATTAATTTAGCATGTTTGGATACCATTAATATATACATTATGCAAAAGAAATATTTTGACTATGCCTTCATTCATTGTTGTCAGTCTAGAATATTTTTACAGTAGAAAGTTATCAGTGACATGACTTGACATATGCATGCTTTGTATAGGGTTGCCATATGTCTGTATTTTCCCAGACAGATCCTCCATTTAGGTCTCAAAACCTTATATAAAGATATGAGATTTTCTTTTCAGAATTCTTTTCATAGTTAAAATATTTCTTTTATTCTCCTCAATAATAACTAAGTATGAATTTTCAAAACTTATTTCAAAGAAGCAATTTGGCTAACAGCAGGTGCATAGGAAGATTTTGTTCCATAAAGCAAGATTTTGTTCCTGAAAAAGCAGGATTCTCATCTCTTGAACAAATAGAAAATTACTACTATTGATGATTAAAATAGTCTGAGTTTTTTCAGAATTCTTTTTTTTTTTTACATATACAGCAATAAATGTAGTGATGAAAATCTTTATTCAATAAATCTTTAATAAACCAGAATATTGAAGAATATCAAATTCTTAAGGCAAAGATAAAATTCTTTTAACATTGAGTTTTCTGAGAGAGAAAAAAAAAGAAAAATAGAGGAAATGCTATTACCTGTTAATTGCCAAACAATGTTAATTAACATTCCCCTTCTTGAAATTCACGCCTTGTCTTTATTTTGTCTACTGCACACTGCTGTGACATATAGCTACTTTCTAGTGATGCTATTTAGTCTCTGGGGAATCCCCATTGTTCTATTCTTGGCCAACACTCACTTGTGCTAATTTCTACATGTTGGCTCTGAAGGTGTTAATGTGAGTGTAAGCTAACAAGAATCATTAGACAATTTTAAAATAGCCTGCTGTTTTTCATGTCACAGATATTATCTTGGAGGGAAAATGGAAGTAGAGGAAAGGCTGAAATATGAGTGAACAGTTTAATAGAATAGGCAAACTCTGATATATTCATGACTAATAGAAGATCCCTCTCGATTGAAAGGTCTAATATTATGTATGAATGACTTGACCTCAAGAGTTGATTCTGTTTGAATTTTGATACTCCTGTTTCTACTGATATAGTTAATCTTGATTCTTTGGTCTAAAATCACTTTTGTCCCAACAATATCTCCAAAAGTTCTCAGTGAATTTCAATGACATTTTGTCGAATGGTTGGCCATGGCTAAGGAAGAATTGATGACTTTTTGGATTGAGAAATATTCTTTTATTAAATTTTGGGACGGATCCTGGAATTCTTTTCCTCTCAATTGAAAAGAAAGCCTTGGATCACCCCAAAATTTCATCCATTCTTCCTTAGCCAATGGCCCACCATACGACAAAATGTCATTGAAATTCATTGAGAACTTCTGGAGATATTGTGGAGATAAGTGATGTAGACAAAACTAATATTTGATAAAGTGTTGTAGACGAAAATACTGTAACCCCACCCCCTTTTTTTACCCAATATAAAAGTGTTTTGACAACATATTTAACAGAATACAATAAGTCAATTGTGTTAGATTACATAATTTGTTGTTTTATTTTTCAATATAGACAAGTATTTCTTGATGCTGAAATACATTAAACTCTCATTATGATGTAATTGTTTTCTTCACTTAAAAACATTCCCATGAACTGGCATTAATAGATGTTTATGCTTTATCATCTTTGTGTATTTTATAGTACCTATTAAGCTTGCAGCTTATGGGTACAGATTTTTAATACTCTTGTTTGAAATTGCTTTTTATAAGTATGTTCAGAAACCTGTTATAATAGAACCTCAAATAAGATACTAATACTGAGCTGAATCTTTAAGATTTAAAAACGTTGATACTTTTTTGCATTGTTATATGATCGTGTATATACTGAAGCATACTTTAACATTTTGTGAAACAACTGTTTGCTAGGAAATATAGCAAATATTTTTATTTTCTATTTGTTGACATTTTTCAGATGAGAAACATTTTGGTATTTTATAAAAAATATTTTTATTTACAAGACTTTTTTCAACAAAGTAAAAATTTACAATAGAAAACAAAGATCATTAGTTAACAGCTCCTCATAGAAGATAACTATGATTCAAATAGAAAGAAAAATACAAAATCAACTATTTATTAAAAAAAGTGAATGTATAAAGTTATGCAAGTGATGGCAAATATAAATATATATATCTAAAAATTTAAGTGTCAAGAGGCAAACTGGACATTCTTCATGTAATTTCAATTGAAATGGAGAATTACAAAAATGCTTGTTAATCATTTTGAGAGGCCCTGTGAATCTATTTGCAGTAAACAATGTATTTCTCATTTAACCATTGCAAGATTTCAAGTTAGTAATTGATTGCATTTCAATAGGTACATAACTGTGCATAAAGTGGCAAGAGAAAATGTGTATAAGAATATATTAGTCAACTAGACTGTATAGTCACTTCATATAATCCACAGTATCATCATCATTAGCCGTCATAAGTCCACTGCTGGACAAAGTCCTTTCCCATCTACTTCCATGACAACCACAATTGTGCTAACCTCTGCCACGTCTTACTGGCAAATCTTTCTATCTCATCCCTCCATCTTGTGTCTGTCTTTTTCTACTGCGTTTACTGTCCCGTGGGCACCAATTGGTTAGTCTTTTGCTCCATCTATTGTCATCTCTTCTTGCTAGGTGACCAGCCCATCTCAGTTTTTATTGCTTAATTATTTGTATAATATCCTCCATTCTAGTCCTCCCTCTGATCCATGGTGATCTTTTTCTATCTCTTAGAGTTATCACTAGGGTTGCTCTTTTCACAATATGGACAGTATTAAGTTATTGCCACAATGATTTTAAAAAGAATATATTTGGGAATAATTTTTCTGACTTATTTTTCAATTTATTTTTCGTTAAACTGTTCTATTTATATTCACTTATTTTAAATTCGTTTAGACATCTGAGAGAGACTAACTTCCAAAAGCAGCAATTTGTCCCCCCACCCCCCAACACACACTAAAAAAAAGAATCCTGACTGTTGGGCTATCAATCTTACCTTAATTTTCTGGTGTGTAGGGAAAAAAAATAATCTATTAATCCAACTCCTCACGAAAAGCTAGGGTTTATCTATTAATGATCGAGCTGTGATGATTTTGAATCTAATGTCCTGCATAAGCTGCAAGATTCACATTACCTGTGACATTAACTCTTTTGTTGCTTGTAATTAAAACTTCCTTGTACTCATTTTTCTATCTCCATATACCATATACCAACTAGATTTCTGCCAGAGTTGATAAATCTGTATTTATGCACCTGTCTCTTCTAAGTTTTAGACACATATTCATGTATATTTATTCACTTTTTAAAAATTCTCTCACATTAATGTCAGAAACTATAAAATCCCCAAAGCCACATTTTTGTATATAATCTAAGGCATTTCTAAATCCAGGAAATTATGTTTGACTGGTTCATCCATACTTACATAATCACTAGCCCACATACCTATGTCAAGTGGACCAATTTTGGGAAAGTTCCCCACTCAGATTTTGCCTTGTTCTTGAATCCATAGTAACTGAACGAGTAAAGATATTGAGCTAAAATTTTACAGGACTTCATTTCAAACCCAAATGAACATCTGAGCAAAGTTAGAGCAAAATCTGAGATGGTCGAGTGGGTAACTTTCCACTTGACACGGAATGACCCATATCTATTTCCTCTTAGATACAATTGTGTATTTCCTTTTTTACTTTCTAAAACCCAACCAAAGATTACATTGTAGCAACAATTTTTGCCATTATCTGTGATTGTTCCTTGACATAAATGAATTCCGTATTCATAAAAGTTAGATATTTTCATAGAGATACCCGTCTGTCTGCTGGATTACAGAAGGATAACTTTGTTTGCTAAATATATTCTGCTACTTGCTGCCTCTACTCTTTGAAGACCAAGGATGATTCAAGTGTTTGTGAATGTGTGAGTGCATATTTGTTGATACAATCATGTTTTAGTCGGGAGCAATCAAGGGTATCCATTAAATTACTAACAGTAATAAAAGTAGACTGGCTTTCTATATCTGTCAATGCAAAAAGAAATGATATTTTTTAATACAGTGCTGGACCATTTATCTAAGAAGCTTGGAACTGGAGGTGATCTGGATTTCTGGATTGTCCAGATTTCTGGACTAGGCTTAATATATACTCAAAATATAAAATGAACAATGGAAAGTAAAGAACGAAATTGTATTTAACAGATTAAAATTTATGCATTTCTATAGCAGGGTCTGTTTGATCTTTATTAATCCACTTAAAATTCTTAAAATATAGAATATAAGATATAAAATATACAAATAAAAGTAAACTGTTTATATAACATATAAACTGTTTATAACATAACATCTACTTCAAAAACAGGGTATGTTTAATCAATATTAAATCCACTAATATTCATCTGAAGACAATTCAACCAGGTCATGAAAATTAAAACAAAGACTGACCGAGCGGCAAACTACTACGAAGCCTGCCAGATTAAAAAATAGCTGATTTTCTGGTAATTCCAGTTTTCTGGAAGCCGGATAAATGGTCCAGTATTGTATCCAAGTGCCAGATAATGACTTTGATTCATAAACCTTTGAACAGGAGACAATAGTTTAGGCCAAAAGTTTGTAAATAATTGCATATTCTTGAATTATTATTACTCATGGGTTGAAAATCTGGTTTCATGTAAAAAAAAAATCTTTTTGTTTGTGAATATTCCACATGTATTTTGTAGGTACAAAAAGCTTTAATCTTTAGATATAGAAAAACAAGTTCTCTACAAGTAAATGACTAACATTTTTAAGCTCCCATTTTAATGTTAGGAATTCAGTCAAATATGTAGACAACTGCTTTCGAACAATTTTATTTTCCTTTTTAGATTGTGTCGATACTATTACATAGAAAGCAGTGAACAAGTGAATCACTCATTCACTTGTGGTTGATTTTGCTGTCGGCTTTGTGGAACAAGAAATATATGTATGAACTTGTCGCCCCCCCCCCGTCATCTTTTTGCTATTTGAGGGATTGATCCCTCGTTTACTTCTTTGTTATGCATAAATACTCTATTATAGGATTTTGTGTGCAATCTGTTACAGCATGTCAGCCATTAGAAATATTGAGACAATTCTGAACCCTATGAATGATATCAAGCCTGTAAAATAAAATAAAAAACATAAAGTGATGACGAGTTTGTGTTACTTTTTAAGTCCCACAAACGCTTCTTTGAAAAAAAATAATTGAGTGTTGAGTACCAAAAACAACTGCTCACCCCTTTCTTCTACTCAAACTCTCTACACTATATCGTCTCAAAACACTCCAAACTCGTGAAAATATATTAAAAAAAAAAATTTTAAATTCAAAAAAAAAAGAAAAAAAAAGCAGGCAAAATATTGCTTGCTTTTTAAAAATGTTTTATAGATTTTCACGAGTTTGCAGTGTTTTGAGACAATATAGTGTAGAGAGTTTGATCTCTAGTTTTTTCAGGCTGACTTTGTGTAAAATCAGTATATTATTGAGATTGGTTGAATTGAACTCTGCAAAAAGAATGAAATTAGAATTTAATCAATTATTTATTATCAATCTATATAATGAGCAATGTGTTTGTCCGTCCATCTACCACACTTTAAAAATAAAAAAACCTTTGTTAAGGGAGATAACTATTAAATGCTAAGAGAGTAGTCTCTCATATTTATTTATTTTCAAATATGTGAAAAATCCAGGTTACATCAGATTGCACTAATTTGACTTAAGAGGCCTTTATTTTAAAATATATAACCCGAATAAGAGGAATGCGAAGATGTCATAATAAAGAAGAGTGAGAAAGGAAACTAACAAGAACTGTCTACAAAGTAAGTAAATAGCATGATACAGGATATATATAATGAGTAAAGACAATGACCATTCAAAGTAACATGATGTCATTAAAGTGTTGTTGGGTTAGGGTTAAACTCTTGTAAAATTATTGGTGATTTCTTTTCTCCCCCCCCCCCAATATAACATAAATTTTTATTTGTACACTTATGATAAAATTCAGCAAAGCGCCAGGTCATAAACTAGTGATTTATAATCAATACTACATAGAAAAAAAAAAAAGGATCAAGGTAGAATGAAAGATATGTCGGACTGTAAGATGAATGGTTTACAAGGGTATTTGGAGGACTACCACTCACTGCAACTCATCCAAGCCCAATAACTGTCCATATTGAGCTCTGGTAGATGCCCACACTGGTCATAATACCAGTGCATTGGGTGCAGTGTAATATTTGCATAGATTTATTAAATCTACCTGTAATTTGGTTGCTTGACCGACTTGAAAGGGTTAAAGAACTTGATGCAAAATGTAATTTGGCCATAGTAGAGCACTTAAACAATAGCTCCCTCCCCATATTTCCGAGATATTCATAACATGATCTTTCAGTCTGAAAGACAAGTACTTTACCTCTTTTTTAATTTGCTGCCTGGCCACTATTACACTATTACAAATGTAAACAATGAAGCTACTGACTGTAATTGAAAAGAAATACTGATCGTTCATCTTTTATTCTAACAAAACCAAATTTATAGACATACAAAATGAAAAAAAAACCCACTGTATAAGTGTTTTCAGACTGTTGTCTTCAACTCGGTCATCTTTTGAACACAATGTTTCAATCATTGTACTCTACAGCGTTCAGGTGTAACCTGTAATATCCATGAGGAAAGAAAGTCTTTTTTTATCAGTCTTCCTCTCGGATGGTACAAATAAACAGTATCAAACAGAAATTTTCAACTTTAACCGCAATGCTTGCAAATAGGTTACTCTATTTTATCAACAGTCCAAAAACACTTATACTTAATGATAAATCCTCATTTAAAAAAATTCAGACCAAAAATACCTCGCTGTCTTAAAAGGAATCCATTCAAAAGATAAGACCTATTCAGGACTTGAACATTTTATAAATAAAGTAGACTAATAATAGATAACTATTCAACAGTAGTGCTAAGTAAACACTGTGACATTGAAAGTCTTAATTACCTTCATGCACTTAGTATTCAGTCTATTCCTGTATTTGGGGGGGATAATGGTCTGGGTTGCATAGTTCAGCTAATAAAAAAAATATTAGTTCTTGAATGAATCCTATTAATTGTCATGTAATGTGCAGCATAGATTTGATCAAGTTTCTTGAAAGTAGTAGTTGTAAATTTCCCTGTGGAAAGGATATCAGATGTGACAAAAATCAAGGCATGATAACAATGTATCTTTTTGGATGAAGTGAAAGGCTGTATTTAAGACTTTGAAGCCAGAGATTACATTGTCTGAAACATGACAAACTACAAAGATGAGAATGCTAGTAAAAAAAAACCAACAAATCATTGAATAATGAATTCTATAAATAAATAAATACTATAATGATTATGTATAAGTGTTTTCAGACTGTTGTCCTCAACTTGGTTCATCTTTTGAACACAACGTTTCAGCCGTTGTACCCCACAGCCTTCTTCAGGTGTAACGTGTAATATCCATAAGGAAAGAGTCTCTTTTATTAGTCTCCCTTTCTGGTGCTGCAAAGCATATAAAACGATTTTTTGTTTTTTGCTTTGTACCACTGGAGAGGGAGACTGATAAAAGAGACTCTCTTTCCTTACGGATATTACATGTTACACCTGAAGAAGACTGTAAGGTCAAACGGATAACAGTCCGAATACACTTATATCTTCATCTAAAAAATTCAGACAGACACTATAATGATTACTGGGAAAAATTTCCTTTGCTTGTTGTCATTTTCTTTTTTCTAAATTGGTTTCAAGATACTAGTATTAATAATTAGGAATGAAATCTCAAATGTTTTGGCCATAAATTGGCTGTTCTTCTCTCCGAGTCAAGTCTTAAAGTGTGGTCAAGATGTATTGAAAAGTATAGAATACTTTATCAATTTTTCTACTACACTCCAAGGCATCTTGACTGACCTGTCCAATCTGCATGGATTTCATTTGAAAATTATTCTGCATTAACACTGTAACTTCTCTTGTTTAATAGGTTGCACAATTACTATTAATTTTGACTACTGTTTTTCTTCATCTTCATTTTTAGTTGCTTTTTATCACAACATAACACAAACCTATGGCATTGAGTGAATAGCGTGGATCAGAAATAAAGAATAAGCTGTCAGTGAGATTCAAACTCTTGTCTCTTTTTCCCCAGGGAAGCCTGGTAACCGACCAGCTGTTCTTAACTGCCTGACCTATGAGAACTCTATGGCTCAGGAAAAGATAAAATCTAACCCTTAAACCTAGTCTCCATTCCTCAATCTCTCCGGCTCTGTTTGTTTTTGTTTCTGTACTGGTAGTATCAGTAAAGATAGCCCGAGTTAAGCTGTGATGAAAAGCAACTAAAAATTTAAAATTACAATACTTCATCTAGTAAAAATAAAAATGATAAAAGATAGGTTGTACAATTGTTTGCAACGTGACTTTAATTTACGTTTAGTTGTAGCCATTTAAATTTTGAGCATTTATGTCTATACAGTGATATAAGTATTTACCAATTCAATTACAAGAGGTTGCGTAGCATGGATCTTGTAAAGAATATCAACAACACTAAATAGACCTTGTCTAGGTATATAAACTTGGGCGTTTTTACAATCTGTGATGCCCATGCACTTTGGATATCTCTTACCATTATTCTCTGTCTAAAAGACACCTCACATACCAAGAATACGAGTGCTGCGACTTTGCTGCATGTCATTTGGTGCATTCTAATACTGAATTCCACCCCAGATGCTGGTTTTTGGTTTGGGTGACAGACAATCACAACATTCCATGTACACATGCTCACATCATTTTAATTCCTGGGGAACCTGTCTATTGTCTGGATGCCTTGTTTAATTGTGTGAGGGTGGTTGTCTCGACTCCTGGCTGCTCTAGTTAACCTTTTCATTTAACACCTCACTCTTTTAGATATCCTCCTCACTCGCTGGGATCTGTAAATATCCTTAATCTTTGTAGTTGACTGCTGCATAAATACACTTCTTCGACAGTTAGTAATTTTCTATGGTTGAGTATGTGAATGAATGCCATTTACTAAGTAACTCTGCACCTGTATTCATGTATAGTGTATGTGTATTAATCGGTAGAGATGACCTCACAAAGAGAAACACATCTTTAATAATATATGTAGCTAAACATGTCCATATATTTGGGGAAATGTCATCAAAAATCATCTTACAAGTTCAGACAACTGAACTCTTTCTTTGTATTATTGATGTTGTTATCACGTGTCTGCTGATCCATTCTACAACCTTCTTGGGGGTGTATAATTTGTAAAGAAAGATAGACTGATTTAACACTGATTTTATTGCAAATAGATTGGTTAATAAAATAATTCCATAAATGCTTGTTTTGATTAATAAATATTTTTGAGACTTAATCTTGAAATGAAAAGGCTAAACCTCAAAAAAGTTGTGGTTCTGTCCCCTCCCCGCTCAAGCTTTTATAAAAGGAAAATCAATCCTTTCCCAATGTAGTCAGTCTAAGATTTTAAAATGTATCTTTGTAGTATAACTATGAACATTTTTAAAGATGGTACATGCTGATTTTATTTCTAATTTGTTTTCTTTCATCAGAGTGGTGGTTGTGGTAATGTCTTCTGATTAGAAATAAAATCCAAAAATAAACCCTCAACCATCAAATTAAGGTCCATCTCCTGAGATAACCGTAAATGAGGGTAATTTATTATTCTGGATTCCTTTGAGAGGGTAACGTTGTTCATCCATGAAGTAGAATTAGTCTTGCACTGTTTTCCTTGGCCCTTCTTAGCAACAGACGTTGTTTGATCACAGCCCCCACATTAGACTATTGATCTATTGATCTGTTGTTCAGCTTTATAGGTGCAAAGCAATTTAACACTGCTTCAGACTCTGTGGCCATTCCAAATGGTCCAGCAGTTTCATTGGTTGTCTTGAATGAAGTCATAGCTGACTCACTTGCTGTCTGCAAATTATGATATATAGGGTGTTTCAAAAAAGGATGCAACCGTCTTTTTGAAAACTAAAACGATGCTAATTACACCTACATTTTAACTTTGCAATAGATGTTGAAAGTGATTTTCTTTAACCTGGATGCAGGTTCATACCTGTTTCATTACACGGGAAAATGACATAGCTGACAAAACATAAAGAAATCAATGCTCGAATGAGGCCAGCACCTGATACAATCATTTCAACTACTAAATACTGTTGTCTCTGAGTACAGTGTTGCCATGTGACTAACATTGCAGCATACATTTTACATGTGCATAAATTCTACCCTCTTATCCTTAGGGTTGCGTCCTTTATGAAACACCATGTACATTTGTCTGGCATTCTCCAGGGAAAGATCTATTTTATAAGTATTCTTCTTGACGATTAAATTAACTTTTACCTTCTTCTACCACACAATTCCACACTTTCTCAATACATTTTCATGCAGATAAACCACACAATTATTGGTATTCCAAGTTTGATCATTTTCTGTTTAGAAAAATAAGGCACTTGCAGAGCTTTACACAAGCTACTAGATTATTCTTGTTTTGCATTCTTTTTAAAGATCCTTAAATCCAAGAGCAGAAATTCCATACTATGTTAAGACTGAATTTGGGTGTGAAAAGCAAAAAATGTTCCATTGCTCAAAACTGAGTTGTGTTAAGGCTTAATTTATTAATTCCTAATTTTACTATAGAGTCCATAGTAATTAATGCTTAACTCATTAACTTTGTGAGGTAAAAATATGCTTCTGTCATGTCTTACATTTGGTTTGAATGAATTTCTGGTTTGAATTTTGGAAGCTCTAAATGTCACCAGATTTTTCCAAATTTTCCCATTTCAGAAACTGGTTAATGTGAAAGTTTTTATGAAATTAGTTCATTCAAAGAATCTAAGCTAGTGTATAAATAGTATTTTCTGCCTGTATAACACTAAAAACAATATTGGTTTGGCCTAAGGCAAATTTAATTATTGCTGGTTTGATATATTATTTTTCTTCCCTAATAATAATAATAATAATAATAAACCACTTTTCATAGAGTAGATCATTGGTACATTAAATTAAATTTGATTAAAAAAAAGAAAAGCATTATTATTAATTTTTAGGAACATGATGATAGGATTCTTTGTACAAGATACCACTTTCTTATGGTCCATGATTGATTTGTTTAACGGCATATCAACACTTGATGGGTATTTTATGCCGAAATCGGTTTAAAATTCTGAAAGTTGGTGTTTCTTCTTTTTTTTTTTTTTTTTTTTTTTT
>VCCN01004350.1:2831533-2849019 GCA_006491835.1 Architeuthis dux
CAGTTAAAAGCCAAATACAGAGTTGAAAACAGGTTTTTCACTTGAAACTTTTTTGCACACCTGATATCTATCTTCGTCTATTCATGTCTATCTATGACATGCGGGGAAGTCAGTATAAGTTTACAGAAATGATTTTGAATAATTTTATTTTTATTTTTGAATCTTAATGGTATCGGGAGCTTTTAATGTTCGATTCTGTTAATAAATCTTGTTGCATTTCTGTCAACAAATATCAAAGCACAGACAAATAAGAGTTTTATTTCAGATGAACTTATAGAAAAATTTAAGATACTCTTAAAAGTCAGCATCTTGTTCAGTTTCTTTTTCAAATTTTACACCACATTGTCACTCCACGCTATGATGTAACATGTTAATTTCAGTTAAAAGCCGAGTACAGAGTTGCAAACAGGTTTTTTTGCTGTAAACTTTTTTACACACCTTTATATCTATCTAATTATGTGTGGATCAGTTTGTCTTTCTTTCTTTTCATACTTAAAAATTCTCACTTTTTCAGCTTTATCCTGAATTATTTATTGTCAGAATTATTTCTCAACATTACTTTCCTGTTCACCTGATTTTCCCCCTTAAATCAGTTATTCTTTTCTCTTTGAATAAATTTTGCTGGGTGAGAGGTCAAAAATTAATCATTTCTTCCTTAGCCCATTAATCACCCTATAAAAAAAAATTTTAAAAATAGAATTACTCATCTACAAAACTTCTTATACCAAGGTGAAACAAAGAAATGAAACACTACTGAAATTTCTTTTTGAGAGGCGTCCAAAAAAGAAAAGAAATTTCAGGTTGGAGGCCTTAAAAAGTGTATGAGAGTTCCTAAAACGATAATGATTCCTTAAGCAATTTATTATGTCTGTCTATCTGGGCAGGGTTCATTTTAAAGGGGGGGGGGTTATGGTGTAGACAGGAGTACCTCAATTTATTTTTCTCTAAATTCCCAATGTATTGCATTATCCATATTGATCTTAATGTGCTAAAAATGTATCTGGAGAAAGATGTCTTTATTAATTATAGGTTCAGAATTGTTTTTTTCATAAACTTTGAGACATTTTGTTGTGCGATTTAATTTCTATTCCGTTAGACAATTGGGGTTGAAAGTTTACCATCATTTTTTTTCTTATATTCTGAGATTTTTTTTTTTCCATTAGACTTTTCATTCTTCTCCCCCTCACCTCCTGATGATTCAGCCAGTTCATTCTCAATTATATTCTACAAAATGCAATGTAGCTAACAGACCTACCAGAAACTTTCCACCAGATAAAATTTCATCTGAAGAAGGTTGTAGAATGTACTGATGGAAACATTATGAAAGAAAAATCAACAAAGTTATGGATTTGTATTCTTAAGTGAAGCATTATAAATTATTATTAATTCATGACTAGTCTTTCATCTTATTTTTTGTTGCTTTTTATTGCAACTCTTAGAATGTTATTCCACGACCATTTAGTAAGCAGTATGGATTGGAGATAAAGAATAAACCTCTGGTGAGATTCGAACTAGCATCCCTTATTCTTGGGAGCCTGTCAATTTGTGACGGCGCCATTACCAGTTTGGCTACGAAGGCATCACCTGCAGACTTAACTCAAATAAGCCATATAGCTATATTTCTTCTTCGATCGCTATATGCCACCATCTTGTTAATCTATTACACTAGTAAAATTAGATGTAAGCATTGTCATTATTAATATTTTTTGACTATTCTTTCTTTCATCTCCTTTCTATTGCATTTTATCACAACTCTCAGATCATTATTTTATGATGACTGTTAAATAGGCAGTGTGAATTGGAAATAAAGAATAAGCCTCTGGAGAATAAATGATAGAATTGAGGAATATAGCTGTAAGGTGCCTACTGGTAAAGCCTTCTTAGCCAAACTGTGCTGTCACAGAAAGACAAGTTCACATGGATACGAGTTCAAATCTCGCTGGAGGTTTATTCTTTATTATTACAATAAAGATAAGGTTAGGCCTAAAACAAAACTTATTGAATATCTTGCCTATACTTATTTCATTGAATAGAATCGTACAGATGATACTGATTCTTGTCCAAAGAAAAGGAAGAGTTTTTTCAATGATTTATCAAACGGTCAGATACAAATGAAGAAGGCTCCCACGTTTTTTTAAAATTTACTTATTGATATTTACTTACATTAGCATAGGACAGCACAAGGCCAAATGGAAGGAAATGGGAGCGAGAAGACTGTATTGCACCAATTTTCTGAATGTGTGGGGCCTGCCCATCTTGAAATCAGCATTTAAATTCTTGGCATTTACCTGGGCTTGAACTTGGCCAATGTAATAGTTACTTACTAAACTCAACAACAAGGCCAAAATAGTGGGGTACCAGTGTGAATTAGTCTTGTGTGATGTCTTTGCAAACATTGGGCAGCAGGCCTGTGAAGTCGGACACAAAACCTCCAACTCCTCAATTTCTGGTACGTTTGACTCTGACTCCTCTGGCTTTAAAATGGCTAAAATTGGCTAAATTTTTCATTTCCAGCTATGTTATTTAATTTTCTTTTCAATAAAAAATATACTTTTAATACTGTGTTTAATTACCATTTACATCCGTATAACCAAGGATTACATTTTCAGAAATAGAAAAAAAAATTTACAAGTAATTTTTTGTGCTTTCAATCCATAAGTCTTCCGTTTTTTCAGGAAATCTGTCAGTTTTGAAAAGTTAATTTTTTAAGGTTTTGCAGAGGGTTTATTTACATTCAGGCAGGCCTTCCACAGGAAGTAGCTCGAAAACCGACCTATTGGGTGGGTTTTCAAGTAGTAATGTTACAATTTACATTTACTCGGGAGTTGGAGTCGGTATATTTTTACTGACTCCGACTCCAGTCAGTAAAATCTCTTTGACCCCAACTCCGATTCCAGTAACCCAAAATTCCTCTGACTCCACAGCCCTGAGTAGGTGCCACTTCTACTTTTTTTTTCTTTTCTTATTCTTATCATCTTTTATCAGCTATGCAAAGTACAACTAACAAAATTATTCTAAAAAAGGTTAATAATGATTCTCAAAAGCCATTATGACTTTATGCTGAGTAACCTTGTCTATTTTCCATAATTGTTCATCTCTTTGCACTTCAAAGTGTTCTTGGTGTCAATAAGCTTTCTTTATTCATATGCCAAGTACAACATCAAAGAATTTGTGCATTGCTGGGGAATGTCAGCAATGTTCGGAAACAGAATTGGATCTCTTGAGAAAATGGTTAATGGACAGCACCGGAGGAGGTGGAGAAATTTTATTTCTAACTCTGTGATGATTCTGTCACAAATAGTATTGCAGCAGTAGCAAGACAAACAAGGTTACGCAACAGGAACTGCAATGCCAGTGTTGTTACAAGCAAAGAATATCTTTATTCAACTCCTTCCTGATAGTGGCACTGCTCTTCCTGCTGCTGCTGCTTAATCCTATCATTGACTAGCTGTCCCATTTCTACCATCTTTCTGATATCCATCTCAAACAATATTACCATTTTGTTTGCTACAAAGCAAACACAGCTGTTTTTTTTATATTGTTATCAGTTACTTTTAGCATGTAGCTGCTTACACAGAATTTCAACCACAAATCTTAAAAATGCAATTACTCGCTTTTCTTACTGATAAGTAATTCGTACTATTGACACTTTTTTTTTTTTTTTTTTTTTTTTTGGTGCATGAATTTCGACTCTCTAGCTTAATTGAAATATATAAAATAAGTACAATTTTTAATACTGTAATCTATATGCAGACACCTAAATGTATAGTAAATATCACATTCACATTTTCTTGTGGAAATGCAGATTTCTAGTTAGTGTTATAGAATTACTTAAATTTTAATTTTATTTATTAAGACTGCAGTGCAAGAACTATTGTTTCATCTTTACTGTTTGTGCTATTTGAATTAAGTCACAAAGAGCTAGTTTGGGCTTGCCTTGTGGCTGAACTGGTTGTGTGTTTCATACTCCCAGAAAGATTAGTGCAACGCAATCTTCTTACACGTCTTTTTCATACATTTGGTTTTGTGCTGTACTAAGCTGAGCTTAGTAAATATCAAGTCACAAAGAGCTAGTTTGTTTGAAATGGTTTTCTCATTTTAATAGGATGAAGCCAGGTTATCTAGTATTTTATTCTATCGTCAGGTATAGTTCATCATAAAATGTTCACAATATTAGCATTGAAGTTTTAACTCTATTTTGCTGAATTTATATAATACTAAGAGTCTTATATTTGTCTGTGCCCTTTAAGTAGCTGAAACAGCGCATTGTAGCCAGTGGTTCTGAATTAAGGTATCCCTAAAATGCGCAAACATTGAGAATGCAAAAAACATATCCGGATGATTTGCAACTGTTAGATTGTCTTGGTAGGGGTTTCTAGTTACGATGCAACTATAATACTGAATTAGACCCTTACTTTCTGTCCGTCATATGAAACTTCTGCTTTGAAATATTTTTCTTTACTTCATTGAGAAATCATTTTTCCACGAAATTTAGTAGGGGGTTTCTATTTGCAATGTTACTAATGCTGAACTGGACTCTCATTCTTTGTTCGTCATATGAAACTACGGCTTTGAAGCATTTTAGTTACATTTCTTTACTTCATTGAGAAATCATTTTTCCAAAACACTAAATTTGGGGTGGGGGTTCTATTTACGATGTAACTATAATGCTGAACTGTATTCTTATTTTCTGTCCGTTGTATGAAACTATGGCTTTGAAGTATTTCGGTTACTTCCGTGAAAAATCATTTTTTCCAAAACACAAAATTTAGGTATTCAATTAAGATACCCCTAAAATGCGCTAACTTAAAGAATGCAAAAAAGTCTGGATGATTTGAAACTGAAAAATAATATTGTGGAGTCTGCGTTCGCTCTCACACCGAGTGACTCAACGGCCTGTTGATGTTCACAGAAGTAGCAGTTATATAAGTTACTCAGAAAAGAGTTAATATTACTATTTAAGCAGTTATTGCTAGAGCAAATAATTAATTTTGCTATACTTACATTGTAACAAATAAAATTCCAAGACTCTCTTTGTGTTAGTAATATGATGCTACAGAATGATTATTTTAATTACATCTTATGGAGAAGATTGATTGACACCTTGATCCTCACAATCATAAAAAAATTGGCCATATGTAACACTAACAGATATTTAATAAGATATGTGGCAAGGGGGAAGTGATGTTGCATCTTTTCTATCATAACCCATCTCTATCCATTGTTTCAAACGTCAAAGAGAATTGACTCTACTCATTCAAACAAAATTAGATAATGTTATTGTTAGTATTACTTTGTTCGATGTATAAGAGATTTTTACTGTGATGACATTATATAAAGTGTATGTGCATACCTATGTAAATAAATAAATAAATACAGTCTGTTAGAGGAAAAGGAGGAACTGGCAATAAAAAGGAATGAATAATGGATGCCTTTCATACCCTGTTCTCTTCAACCCACTGAGCTTGAGATAGAAATCTGAATTATGAATGACATTTTGGTGTTAGAGATTACTCAAACAACTTTGATTAGTTTTTTTTTTGTTTATGTGGTGATAGGGGAACATTAGGTGTTGGTCAATACAATTCATTCCCAAATATTCTGTACTGTTTAAAACTGCGCTGTTCAAGGTTATGTCCGGACATTTCATCGAATAATGTTTCGCTGACACAGTCAGCCGACAGCTGTTTCGTCATGCAGACTCTTTGTTGAAAACCTTTTTTGCCAAAATAAAGTTTCGTCGACTTGGCTTTTTGCCGACTGACGTTTCGTCAAAATGTTTTTTATTTTTTTTTTTTTTGTTGCAAAGATATTCTTATTTTGGGTTTTTTTACTTATTAATCTGCATCTGTTTATTGTCTCAAAATATTCATATTTCATATTGCCAAAAAAAAAAAAATATAATTAAACTTAAACATAAGTTGATTTAAAGTAAATTTTATGTTATTTTAAAATTTTACTTTGGTCTTCTTCACTGACACAGACATTATCTTTTATCCCTTTAAAAGTTAAAAAAAAAAACAATGAAATTTATTTCTCAAAAATAATTTTTACATATTTAAAAAAAATCTTTTTTGCATGTTTTATCTCGTAAACAACATTGGAAGAACAGGGTCATAAAACAAATAATATAAAATGAAATTTTGTGAATGATTAGAAATAATCCAGCAGACATTTTCTTTTTGCTTAGATTAATCAAATTCTTTATTTTTATGATTACTTATTAGTTTCTATATTCTGCTATTGATGTGATTGATGTATGTATATCAGTGGTTTTGAAACTTTGAAAACTCAAGGACCCCTTCTATAAAGGAAATATTCTGGCAGAACCCCTATTTTTAGCAATTAGTTTGTAGACTAATTAATGAACTACAATAAAAAGCAATTTTTGACCTTTTTAAAAATCCTATTTAAAATGAATTACATTTATTTGAATTCTAAATTATTGTACAGTACTGTGTACAATAATTATATTTTTTGATAGCATTGTGCGATGGATGATTGTTGTTTCTCTGCCACAAGATTCGCAATGTCAGGTTCAGAGGGAACACTGCTGCGGATTCCTGTAGCATTATTTGAGGGACTCCCAGTGGTCTAGGCTATATCTGTGTGCAAAAATTCACATATGGCTTCTCTTTTGCAAAAAAAAAGGAAAGTATTGTGCAGTCTGTATTCGCTCTCACCCTGATAATAATGATCTGATTTCCATCTATATAATACTGCCCAACCAAATTTGGCATGCATACTCAATGGACTTAGGATATGGTTTTAAAGCAAAATATATACAACACCGCAAGGCCAACTAGTCTGTTTTGAAGTAAATATAAAGTTCTATGGTTTAACCCCAAAGCTGGCAAGTGATCAAGGCCAGAAGCCGTTGATGTACCTGGCAGCAGGCAATAACAAACTGCTGTTTTAATTTGTCTCTGAAAGTATTTAAAGGAGATAGGTGCCATCAAGGTCTAAAATAGGATCCATTGTAGACAGGGTATTGTTTCCTTCGCTTTCTCATCAGGACTCAATAAGTGGATCCTTTTTATTATGGCTGCTCATTATAGGAATGGATCAGGAGCTAGTGTTGCAAAGGTATCTTAGTTGACACCTTTGTGTCTGTATTGAAGCCTAAGCTATGTTCAGATTACTAGCTGCGAATTCTATGGCGTCTTTTCTCAGCATGCCAACCCTTCAGGCATTATGAATGATTGATGGAAAGCTTTCTTGCATCTTGTGATTTTTGTTTTTTTTCCCCTTTTCTTTCTACACTGGAGTAGTTGCCATGAAGATCAGGAAATTGTCTGGTCTAGGCCAAGGTGACCATTCTGTTTATCTTTGCCAAGAGGTGTGTATGTATGTATGTGTGTGTGTGTTTTGTCATTAGCTTTCTCTTTTGGCAGAATGCCTGGCTCCATCTGTAACAAAACAATAGATTAAAATTTATGGGAGCCATTAATCTTCAAGATTTACCCTGATACAAAATACTAGCTTCATATTGGACTAGTTTTCAAACATGACTGATCACTTTGGGACAGGGTCTTTTAGATAATAATAACCGGCTGATAATATTAAACGAAGGATATGTAGAGGAAGCTGCTTATTGTGATCACTTTAAATAAAGTGTTAGGGACCAACTGATTTTGATAACAATAACCGTGGCCTCCTCTGTATTTGTTAAAAAAAGAAATAAAAATGTCCGATAAAGATTTACTGTGTTCAAATAAGATGATAGAAGCAAAAATATTGATTAGGCATTATCCAGCTACTTAAAATTTATTATAAATGTAAGAGAAATATTGTCTTGTCTAGGACAAAATAAGATTATGACATTCGCTTTTGAAATCTTTTATTTGAATTTCAGCACTGTGTAATTTTTTTAATATACTCAAGAATTCATTTTTATTGGGGCAGGGTTTCCCCCAATAAAAATGAATTCTTGAGTATATTTTTAAAATTTTAATGTAAAGTAACTCACTATTATACACTAATTTACTCAGGCTGGTATCCCCATCTTGTTTATTATAGTCACAACATTTCAGTGATTGTACTCTCTGGCCTTCTTCAGGTGTCTGTTGTAGTTGATAAACTTTATTTTAACTGAACCCTTTATTCAATCCCCAGGGGTAGATTGTTTTCATGCCAGAGGATATCACTTATTGGTTGATTTATCGATGCATCCCACAGTTCTTTACATATTATGGATCAAAATGTTTTAAAAATCTGCAGTAATTTTGATGCTGGATTAAAATAAATTTTTAAAAATTAAAAAAAACTTTAACATCCTAAGAACCTAATCAAATATCTCATTGAAACAGCATAAAAATTTGTAACATAGTTTTCGTTAGTTCGTTAGATCTTCGTTAGTTCAGTGGTAGAACAGCACCGTGCTTTATTCACATTTACGATTTGGGATGCTCGTTTGGTAGTCGCTCACACCGACTCCGGGCAAATATAGGCTCTCACTAATAAGTGTCATTATAATTATAATTATCATATAGTTTTTGTTTGAAACAGAAAATTGCATTTATCTAATAAATTTTAAAACCTCAAAACTGAACAATAAGCATATAAAATCCTATTTTACAACATTCTGAAGAACAGACTGATGATATTGTTGAAACAATATCATCATTCAAAGTTTATTAATCATCTGTCAAATTCTGATTTAATAATCTGGTTTTCTTGTAGAATAACTGAAACAGGTCTGGTTAGTCACTCAATAGAAACCGTCATGTGACCAATGTCTTTTGGCAGCATTCTGTTTTATGGGAGATTAATGAATAAGTTACTTCTCTCGCCTTTTGTCGGCCAATGATCACTAAAAAAAATCCTGAATTTTCATAAAAACAAGCGGACGCAAACCAAGGTATCAATTTAGCATAAACCTACATTGTAAATTGAACCTCCCACTAAAAATCTATTTTGATATATTCTTAGAATACAGTTACTTTTTCTTTGTACTTGTTGTTCTAAGTGTCTTGTGCATTTTAAACCCATTCTATAATTTATAAGTTTGACCGATCAGAAACATGCTGTTACTAATAGCGAGCCTATGACTTCTCTCATGATCCCTGAAAACAAACTTTTTACTTTTTTTCTTTAATCTTATTAGATGTGCTACACTTCTCTAGTAGGGATCTGGCCCTGTTGGCTGAGGCCTAGAATATGCTGACTGCATGCCCTGCAGAGGGGTAAGACCCCCTCCAAACAGCGGCCACAAAAGTCGCAAGACTCTAATTAAAAAAATAATAACTGTTTACCAAAGTCGCAAGACACTATTTTGGGGATTATAAACTGATTAAATGACCTATCAAAGGTTGATATGCCGCTAAACAAATCAATCAATCAATCTAGTAGGGATCGTTGTCACTGACTATCTGACAAGTCGACATATCAACATATAAGAATATTTGTTCTTTTTTTAAAAATCAATTCTCGAAATCAAACCGTGATGTAAGGTTGCATTCATTTTTTAAGAAGCTAAAACATTTTTAATGTGTAATGGAATTGCTGTGCTCCCCGCCAGCAAAATAACTCTGCACCAGTGAGCCAGTGAAAGTGGTCAATCAGCTACTCCGGTTGAGTCGACCTACTTAGCATAGGCAGAAGGAACTGCCATAAATGCTGGTCATTCTGGCTCACTGGCATGTTGGCTTCTGAGGTGTATGCATACATGAAGGTTGATCAGTGACGGTGAGAAGCAAAGAAGAAACGACCAGGGAGAGGAAGTAACAGAGTGAACAGAGGAAGTGTGTGAAGGTGGATTGTAGAACAACAACAGAACAATATAGCAGTGTTGTTTTTTTTTAACATATCTCACATCGCAGTGTTTATTTTTTAAAAACATTTAACTGAGCTCGTGTTTAAATAGTGCATCTACGGTCTGACTTTCAGGCTTGTCTTCTTATGTTTGTCTTATTGATTTTCTCATGATCATCTCGAAGAAAAACGTTTTAAAAATGTTCTTGTGGTGTTGGGGAATTTGTAACCAAAATATTCCATAATAATATGTGCCCGCAGTTTAAAATAAACTGAAACAGTTGATATTTAAGAAGATTTGAGGATTAAGAGATTATATGATGATGTTTGTTGTTTTTTGTTTGTTGTGTTCATTATTCATGTATATTAAGCTTTGTATGTTAATCCTCCATGTAAGTTTCTTGTTTTGCTCATCAGTAGCTTTGCTATCATTGGCCATGAATCCTTATTGCATTTACAATTCATAACTGATAACATTATGATTGAAAAAGGCATATTGACCTTTCTACATGAATCGAACATGAACGCCAATCAAGTAGCCAGCAGTGGGATTTGCAATACCTTCAATTCAATCATACAACTCGAATAACATTTTATTATCTTACCTATGCTGACTGGTTCTGTATGTATATGTCAACATATCCAGTGATTGTCCATCTGTATGTAAATTGAAATAAGTCTAATCATAATAGGGGGTGCAGAGTGGCATGGTGGTTACTGACATGGAAAAAGGAATTGGCAAGTTCAAGTTTTGGCTGAGACTGCTTACGTTCACTATGAACTAATGCCTTTGGGAAAGGTATGAATCCACGTTTCCGCCCATCCCTAGCTATGGGTAAATAGAAGGGCAGTTGGAGCACTTTAGCCCTGTAAGGCAGTCCAAACTAAGAAAACAAGGAGTGGAGCTCCTAAGGCATACTCAGGGTTGCTGATTTAGAGCGTTTTATGCTAGATTTCTTGTTTTGGCAGTGCAAAACGCACTAAATTAGCATGATTGTGCTTAAACATTTTGGCCATTTTATAGCTATTTTTGACCAATTTTAGTGTATTTGTTTTACTGTTTTTAGCCATTTTTGGCTATTACTTAAAAATTTAGCGCTTTTTGGCAGTCAAACTAGCACAAAAATATTTTTTGAGTTCGCAACACTGGGTGTTGCCATAAGAGAGGTAGTTATACCTCTACCTCTCTTATGGCAACTCCTGCAGCCCAAAAAAAATTATACCACTGGAAAATAACCGTTTTATTAGAATTTTTGCTTACATGTACAGATGCACATTCATTGAAATGGCCAGGTTGGGAATTTATTAACTGGCAACTCGTGGGAATCTGGACTTATTGGTTTTTGAGACTAGTTCTCACTCACGATAGCATTATGAGCATGTATTTTCAATGTTTTCTTGGCTTAGTATGTCTTGTGGCCATATGAGGATATTGTTGGGTAGGAAGATTGGCATAACAATCTTCCAAGTAGGGAGGGATTATTTGAAATCCTTTTTTTTTTTTTTTTAACCTGGGCTCACACACCAATACTGTGGCAAGGAAGAAATATGCAACTACTTCAGTCACTGAGCAAGATAAGCAGATATTCTATTGAAACATCTAGAGAAAAGGAAAAAGTGCCTTTAGGTGTTTAACAACTTGCCTTGGCTGTTATGATCTGTGCCAGTGCCTTTACAAATTGTGCCTTTTTATTTTTATTTTTATTTTTTCGTTTGTATATCTGGATGTGGAATGTCACTTATGAAGGTTTAGTTCAAGTGAACATGCTGTTTGTATCTTATGACCTGGTAGGTAGACATTTTAACAATAGAGGTATAACTGATTTTATAAAATGCTCAGTTTTGTTTCTTAGTAGTAGTGATGTACTGGAATATCAATCCTGTCTGATATCCGGCACCGGATTCACAAAAAATTATCACTGCCACTATGTGAATCTGAGCGCTTTCAGCTCAAATTATCTAAGACCTCGAAAATGGCTAATTGTTTATCTGAAAGCGCTCGGTACAACACTTTTGGACAATTACTACACTCCATGTTGTATAGTGGGGTGAATGTCCTGGACTTGGATAGAAAGGAAACTCGGAGACTTGCTTATAAAAATATCTGGACATATGTTTATTTCATAGTATACACAGCATACACTTCGTCGGCCGGTGGATGAAGAGTTGGAGAGAGATAAGAACTGTCAGTCTGTCCCCAACAGGGACAGTGGTCTCGGGCCTTCCAGCCCTGCTGATGTCTGTCTCTTCTTTGAGTGCCGAGTTTTCTGTTCGCTTGCTCTGTGTTCGGGTCTGCTTTATAGGTTTCTCGAACGCCTACGCAGGTGTCATTTCTGGTCCCCACATCCTGTTTTGAACACCCACGCATATACCTATTTCCTAAGGTGAGCGGGTCACTTATATTCCCGCACAGATGTTTGACCCCGGAATAACCCATTCATGGCAGCATATCATAACATATGGAAACAAGAAAAATGTAATACAAAAATTAACAAGATGTTCCTTGTCTGTTGTTTTTAACCAGACATGCATATTCTTTTCTTATATACATTTATGTATATATTACATTCATTAGTTATTCTGCTATACATATTAGTTGATTTGTATAAAATAAAACCATTTAAACATGATGACTTTCTATTTTCATCAATTTTTCATGAGAAAAACCCAACTCAGGAGTTATGTAAAAAAATATACTTGGCAGCAAACAGGTTAAAAAGCTTTTTTTTTTCCCCCAATAACAGTTCATGAAAAGTATTGTTTATTTTTCTGGAGTTTTTTTCTTTTTAACATGTAATGATTTTCTTCGGATGATTGAACTCCTTGTTTTTTGTGTCATTAACACAACGTTTCGGCTGATCCATTCTTCGACCTTCCTCTGGTGTAATATCTGAATGTGATGGGATAAACAGAAGTTTTTAACTTCAAAGGAGGCAACCCTTATAACGTAGGATTCAGATGTTTCTTTATCCTTGCCTTGTTGGGTTTGGGCTTCCTTACCATGTTCCTGTTGAGGAGCGGAAGCCACTTGCCTGACTAATACATTCAGTTGATATGTGTTGCCTCTTTGATTGCCTATCTGAAACATTGTGTTAACAGAAACAACAAAGAGTTCAATTGTCTAAAGAACTATTTGAATGTCCTCAAAACTATAGAAAATATGTAATGATCTGTTTTCATTTTGTCTTTTGTAGTGAAGACCTTTCGCAAAGATGAGCGACGTTATTATGAAGAGCTCCTGCACTACAGCCGTGAGCACCTTATGCTCTACCCATATCACTTATCTGATGTGGTGGTGCGCGGCTTACGGGTCACCCCCTTCTCCTACTATATTGACATCATGTCCTCTATCATGACACAAGAGAAAAGCTATGACTCACTGCCTAATTTCACTGCAGCAGACTGTAAGTACATCTATTTATCACTCTTAACCATTTTTTAAAGCCGAGTTATTGGAAAATAAAATGGTTCTATTTATTTTGTGCACATATCTGCTAAAGGGACATATTAAACACCAAAACTTTTATTATTGAAAAATGAAAATTTGACAATAGTGTCCTAATATTTTCTTATATGAGCATGGAATTATATCAACTTTATCTAATTTCTTCTTACCGTCTTCGATGTTGACACACTGTTTCGTCTGATTCATTCTATGGCCTTCTTCAGGTGTAATATGTAATATCCGTAAGGAAATAGTCAATTAAGGATATTACATATTACACCCAAGAAGATTGTAGCTGAAACGTTGTCAACATCAAAGATGTGGTGAAGGAGAGATTAGATTGACCAAACAAAAGTTGGTATATTAATGAAGAGATTATGCAAAACTGATTAAAAGAAATAACCCCTCTTTATCATTGCATTGTGTTCTCTTGGCACTAATGCCATTGGGAAATTCATTTGTATTAAAATAGCTTTGGAGGAGATGATGATGACGATGATAATTGACAGCAACAACAACACTTCATCTTTAATCTCATAGATATGGAAAATAATTGACAATAGAAATACAGGGAGGACATGTCTCAATAGCTTAGGCTTTTACCAGTAAATGTTTGAAATCAGTGTAGTATCAGTTCATTTACTTTGAGACAAGGCAGTTCACCCTGAGAATATACTACTAAATGTTTTTATTTCTACTATAAAGAAATTTGCAATTTAACTTCATGGCCGGTCCTAATAAAAGTAACTTGATTTTTGTGAACTAATTTTATTTTTAATGATAGAAAACAAATAGATTAGATACAAATTCTGTTTATAAAGAGACCACTTTTGAAATGAAATATTCATAGTGCAATGTATATTTTAAGCTTTCCCTTAAGAATATAAGTTACTGCTTATTCTTGGTTGAATAAAAAATCTATTTATCTTGTCTCCTGGTCCTTGATTCAGTTAAAGAGAAAAAAGTGCCTCTTACTTTTTAAGTGTATATTAGTCTTTTTCAAGTTTCAAATTTCTAGAACTTACATGATGTACTAAAATACACTTTAATTCATATTAAAACAGATTTTTATTACTTATAGTAAATAAAACAAAAACAAAAAACCCAACTAGTTTTATTTGCTTACTTTATTTTAGGTTTGCGTCTGCTGGGAATTGGCAGGAATCAATATATAGACTTAATGAACCAGAACAGATCCAGTAAAGTGAGTATTGAAGAACTATTGCTTGATTTTTTTTTTTTTTTTTTTTTTTTTTTTCCTTTCCTTTTTTTTCCACCCTTCTTCTTTCTTCTCCCCTGTGAATTATTGTCACTAGCTGAAAACCCACCCTACGGATGGGTATTTTTTCTTCTTTTAATTTTGAAAAATAAACTTCCAAAAAGCATGCCCGGGGGTCCCATTAGTACACTCAGAAAATTGGGGATAGGTTGTGTGATTCCTGAGTTACACTGTCACATACAGACAGACATTTGGGAAATTATAGTCGGAAGATATTTAGTCACTCAAAATTTCAAAAGCTGTTTTGGGAATTTAAAAATTCATGTTAAGCACATAAATATTGCTGTTTTTTAAAAAAGATTTATAGAGAAATTATTTTATAAGCCAAACTAAAGAAAGAAAAAACTACAAAAGCAAATTTTGATCAATTTTAAGACCAAATGTATGTAATATAGACGATTTTTGCACAGAATATAAAATATTTTATTCTGAATACATACAACTGAAGCAACTTCTGAAACTGCAAGCAAGAATATATCCTGTTGTCTTGATCACTATATATTAAAAAATAGGGTTTGAAAAACATATAATATTTATAAATTTGATTTTTCTTCTTTTTTTTTAATTTTTTATTTTTTTTTTTTAACCCAGCTTCAATTATGTGAAAAGTCTGACTGGATTCTACAGAAACACTTAAAATTGTTGTGATGTTAAGAACAAGGATCTATTGAAATAGTTCGTTTGTTTTAAAATCATTATATATCTACGACATATAGATTTTTTTTTTTTTAAATGATGCAAGGGAAGTAACTCTAGCTAAACTCCCATTACTCCATATATGCAGACACTTAAAAATGGGCACTTTTCAGTAATTCTTTAATTGAACTTCCCCTCTAATATTTTATTTTGACCATTTATTTTTATCTATTTTTATTTATTTATTTATTTTAGAAGCATTGTTTATCAAAACAATTGAAAAAATTTATGCTAGACTGAGTTTTAAAAAATCTCGGTTAAATATATGAATGTTAAAGTTTTTGGCATATATAATTTGGTTTTTCAGATACTTGAAATAATTGTATAATAATATTGCACAATTTAAAGATTAATTATTCAAATATTTGACCTGGCTAAGAAATAAAATTTATGATAAATACTTATTGATGAATATAGTAACTCTCATCCTTTTAGTTACATTTATTTGTTACATTAGTTTGGGGAACTATTTTACCTGCCTAATTAAAATGAATTTAAAAAATTATTTTTTCATACCCCCTCTATTTTTTTTTATCTTTCAGAAATTTTTCCGTAGAAAACCTGTGAGGGAACTACTTCCCATGCAACCGGTGGATTCCGTATCAGCAGACCACTGGTGGATTGTTAATATTGGTTATATTACTGAAGATGATATAAAGGTTAATGACTCTTTTTAAATTTTTATATTTTTTTAAACTTGCTACTGAACATGATATAAATTTAATAAAAAATCTATTTAGTCTAAAAGAAATTATCTATTTTCTTCACAGAAGATGGATTGTAAATATTTTTTTCCAGATTATGTATGGCTTAATAGTCATCAATTTTGTTCTCATAAGATACTTAGATGATGCTGTTTTTTTTCTGCATGAAAATGGTGAAGAATTTAATTTATGGTCTTAGTTAATATAACCTATCTAAATAGAAAAGTTTTTAAAAAAACAGTTAATTAGTGTAGTGTTATGTTGTCTCACCGAGATATCAGGTGAGAGTTATCGTGACTATAATATCTGCTTTGTTTCTACTACAAACAGTAACCCATGCTAAATCTCCATAATGTTTTGTTAAAAAAAAAATTAAAACTTCCATATAAATTGGGAGGGGGTGGGATTTCTGAAAGTCTCCTGTTGTGATATAATTTTCTAAAAAATCAATACCTAAATTTATTATCACCTTTTAAAATCTTATGCTGACCAAAACAAAAAGGATGTTTTAGGTAGAGTTTTGTAGTGAATTCTTAAGATGTATCATTAAAATCTGAGCAAGTTTGTATTCAACCTCAGAGATAAAGTATACTACTCAATACATAAAATAGAGTATACTACTCAATACATAAAATGAAGTATACTACACAATACATAAAAAAGAACTATCAAAATATCCTTCAAATAATGCAGTGAGTGTTCTTCCCATAAAACTAGACTGCATTTAATTCACACTAAGAAACCGTGCATTATTCTGAGGTTGGATCAAGTCATGATTATTTATTTTCTATTTTTCTTTCCACAGATGTGTCACATGTCAGAAAAAGAGGCAATTGATAAAGTGATTGACTATGGCCCCCAGCCGGCTGGTGATATGGATTACAAAGTCTTACATAGTAAGTAACATTTATTTGGTACTCAGCTAATAGGTGCTTTTGTGGTGAAGAACTTTGTAATTTTGTTTATTTCTAAAAGTGTTTTCTTTCAAAGAATTGTAACGAAATAATGTGTGTGGTGGCGTGTGCATGCAGTGTGTATGTGTGTTCCTTTTCCCAGTTTTAAAAAAAAAAGGTCTTTTTAGACAATCTTTCTGGTTAAAGAAAGTTCTCTGTGCATGTTCAGAAAGCACTTATAATGTGATAAGAAATGTACATCCTTTTTGGGATTTAATCAAACCAGACTTCATGTCTCCATCAAGATCCATTTCTCTGTCTTAGGAAGCAATTATGTTGATAAGAAAAGGGCTTTGTTTGAGTAAGGAATTGTTCTTGAAATTTAAGGAAATGAAGTTACGATTGGTCAACAAATCAAAAGGGTTTTACACTTTTCAGGATATTGAGTGGTCAGTGGGACATTTCTGTGGGAGGAATTGGAGATGCAGTTATTTAGTTTGGGGTGAAGTTGTGTATTTTACAGCGTTGGTGCACTTTATTAGTGTTTGCAGTTTTAACACCTGCAAAGAATCTTATTTACAAATTCCGTGCAGCATCTTAGTCCTAAGATAGCCAAGTACCCAGGTTTTTGGAAAGCTGTAACAAATAAAACCAGATGACTATTATTCATGATACAAGGACTTTAGTGGTGTTTTTTTTGTGCAGAAATGATATCT
>VCCN01004350.1:2875867-2886374 GCA_006491835.1 Architeuthis dux
CTTCACCAAAGCATGAACCTCCTCAAAGCAGAAAGAGGAAGTCCCCTTCCCCTTATATATATATACATAGGTGTTTATTTCTGATTTTTTTTTATCTAATGTAAAATACAATTGAGTAGTATTAATCCTTCTATTAAAATATAAAAATATACAAACATAGATTCTAGCGGTATTTGTGTTTCTATTTGAAATAAACCTAAAATGGAAAAGTAGGAACAGACAAGATGTGGAAATGTAAGATTGAGAAAAGCATGTTGCGTCTCAAACATATTTATTATCATGAAGATAAGCCTTTATGCATTTCGTCACTCCAAAGTGACATCATCAGAAGAGGTTTGAACATTGCAGAAAAGTGCCAGTGCAACCTTTCATGTTTGCGTAGCCGAATGAAGTGTGAGGTAGTATTTGGCTTTTGTTCCTGGTGGGAAAGAGAGGAGGGCAGGTGGCCTAGTTATTGGCCGAATGTCAGTGTAATGTTTTTGTCTATCCGTTCAGATCAGGGGCTTCTGTGTATCAGCTATTAAGTGGGTAAGGTGTGGGAGTGTGATTTATGTTCCATGGGTTCCTGTCCAAGTGTGTGAGTGTGCTATGGTGTGTGCCGCCTTGATGGCATCGTCGTTTCATGGCGTTGTGTATATTTTTATCTTCAGCTTACAGAAAACCTGCATCATCAAAAACATACACAACTCCACAAAACGATTATGCATCGAGGCCGCGCTCCTATACGAGTGCGAAACGATATCCCAAAGACCTGGGCATTTTCAACTAGCAACGGCCTTAAATAAGCTTATTTTAAAACAACACAACGTCAAAATCAAAACCAATATTATACACACACGAGGAATTGGCTTAAATACATAGGTATGTATCACATGCACACATAGACGTTACACACGCATATACATACAAACTAGTATCCATATACAAACATACACCCACCCACATATGTACATAAGCACATATACTTAGCTGTACACACATGCCAGGACATCCACCCTTTTTTCTCGGTAGAAGGAATACGCACAGGTGCACACAAAACCACACTGACTGGACATCACGCACACTAACATGGACAGGAACCCAGGGAACGTAAATCACCTCCACCCACTTAATAGCTGATACACAGAACCAACCACCTAATCTGAACGGATAGACAAACACATTACACTGTCATTTCGGCCAATAACTAGGTCACCTGCGCTCCTCTCTTTCCCACCAGGAACAAAAGCCAAATCCTCCCTCGCACTTCGTTCGGCTATCCAAACATGAAAGCATACTAAAGCATTTTCTTTTTTACTCAATTATTTTTTACATTTTATATATGGTTACTCATCGATTATTTGATGTTGACAAAGAAGATATAACTTGTGTACCAATCCTGTAATATCAATATTTCTTTAAATAGGTCCCGATGTGAAAGGGGTATAACTCGAAATTCTTAATTCATGCGCACGGTCATGCACAATACAAGGACATTAACAACGTACCCGTATACTTCTGCCACACTTTAAAAATACAAAAATATTACGTTGAAAGGGGTGGAGATGTTCTGAGAATGGAATTGCGGCACAAAGACCGCGAAGAGGGCGGGGACAGGGAGAGAAAAGCATTTTACCCTGTGCCGTACTAAGGTGGGCTTGTCAAATATCTATGACATTGTTAAAACTATACACAGATCCAGCACAGGTTTTCTAGAATTCGACATTGGCAATTTCACCTACAGCCGCCCTGGAAAAACCTGCCTGTGTGGGCGTTGCTGGGCATCGGAGTACCTGCAATAGACATGGAACCCACCCCTTAAATTTTCGTTCTCGAAGTCAAGCCATGGTAAGCCAATATTTACTAAGCTAAGCTTAAAGTTCTGCACATGGTGAAATGGGAGGTAAGAAAAATGTGTTACGCCAATCTTCCAAGTGGGGCGTGCCTGCCTGCTTAGAAAATCAGCATTCGAAGTCCTGGCTTTTATCGGGTACGTGTTGGGAAATAGGTAACAATTTCAGCCATATGTATCCTGTTAGTCATCTTATAAATTTCTTGAACAATAACGGCAATGACACGTGACTTTAAAAAAATTTTTTTTTAGTGAAAGCTGCATCATGTGCACTTGTCTTTATGCTTCGCTTGTCTGATCTTAGTGGGTTTGTTGGACAAGCCCATTTCTGGTTTATAGGCAATCGCTGATTTGTTACGAATCGAGGTGTTGTAGTAAGCCATTAAGCGACGCTTAGTAAGCTAGTCTCTCAAATCATTGCAGGTGTACCAGAGTACCTTTTATTAAAGCTTAATAACTATCTACAAAAATCAAACCATGTGTTGATGTAGCAATATGACCCGGATAGATGGATAGAATAAGTTTGCATGATTTTGAATATATGCATTTAATGTGTATGTTAGGCCAGGAATTGACAAATGGTAAACAAAATGAATTGTTTTTATTTGGTTGAAATTGAAAAGTAGGGAATGTTATTAAAATGAAGGTTTTGTTTTGTTAAAATAACAAACAAAGAAATTACAGACTGAATCCTGATTATGAAATGCTTGTACAAAAATTTAGAATAACAAAAAGAATGTCGGCTGATACGGCTAAAGAATTTACTGACGCAAACAAAAGTATAATGTAATGTTTTAACGTCACGAAAAGATCACATGTTAAAAATGGGCATACCGATAACTAGGTAAGAAAACCCAAATAGAGGGAGACCAGGACTAGCTGTCCAAGGCTAGGACTTGTCTGCGCCCCGCCCCCCCCTCCACGGGGGAGGGGGGGCACGGTCAGTGTTTCTAGAGCTGCACAGATTTTTGACGTGAAGTGTAAAAATATGAGATACATGCAACTTACAGAGTTTAAACGGCAGTAGTACTTTGTTGACATTGTTTGACAACTCAAAATTCAACAATATTTTGAATGAGAACTTTAACCTACTGTTGATATTACATTTCAGTAGCATCACGTTTCTTACCCTGCAGATTCCCAGAGTGTCACTATGAGTAAAATCGAATAAACAACGAACAAAATATTTAAAATCTGACTTCGTTTTTCTCAATGAACCAGTCGACTTTCATGTCAGTTCCTTTCAGCAAAAGCCACGGCACACGAACGGAGAATGAACTCCAAGCGATATCCGACCAGTTTCAACTCTACACACCAGTACAACACACAAGTCGGTTGCGTATATGGGGTTTGATGATACCCCATAACGTAACACTGAGAACATAAGTTAATATCAAATCTTTTGACATCTCTCAAAAAAATTATCAAATACATCTTTTATTTATTTTAATGGTTGCATCAATAGGGACACAGCAAATGTTGGCGGTGGGTGGGGAAACATTAAATTATGGTTACGGTTGTATCTTAAAACCGACTACATTCAAATCTGGTATACTCATCGCTGCCCACTAACTTTACTGCTACCCCCCCCCCCCCACACACACACTTAGTTTTTAGTGCAGAAAATAACTAAAGTTGTCTGGTGATATGGGAAAATCTGATGATTATATACCGAATTTTACAATTTTTAACCGAAGAATTCATTTTAGCAAGTTTTGACACCCGGTCTTTATGTTGTGGATTGAAAATGAGGAAAAGAGACGTGGTCAGGGATTAAGACCAGCATTATTGACAGAATAAGGTTATTTGTTTAATATGCACAAGACTATTCAAACTGGCGTCATCTAGTTCTTGTTGCTAGAGTGGCTTCCATCCTGTCATAGAAAGTATGAATTTAATGTTGATATTATATTCTAATTGAAAAGTGTTGTTAAACTTCAAGTTTGATAATTATTAAAGTATATAAATGTATTTATATCATATTAGCCGGACGTTGGAAATGTTCGCTGTATCTTTGAAATTGAGAAACATTAAGCCATTTATTTAGTTTAAGAGCACGAAAAATGTCATTATTTACTGTTTTAAATACTGACTCACCCACCTTGGGGATGAAAAAGCATAACATGTCAGAAAAAAGTACGAAAAAATCATGTTCAATTAGAATTTATTCACTAACATAGGTTCAAACATTATCGTTAACTCACTTTCAACGATTCACACATTTCATAATACCGTTTATTTTTAAGCCTTTTGGTTTGGAGGAATATAATGTAGAGAATGCAGTTTCTACCTCTTCGTGTGTTTTAAGAACTAGTCCAGTCTGTAGACTCCGGAATAGGTGGTAATCAGATGGAATAAGATCTGGAGAATAAGGAGAGTGTGGAATTTTTTCCCCAATCGAGGTCTTCAAACTTTTCAGATGTGATCTCTGCTGAATGCACCATGCGTTATCATGATGGAACACCACAGCTTAGCGATTGATCAAACTGGGCTAATTTTTGCTGACAATATATGTATGCTGTAATAATAAGCTGTGTGCAATAGCCTTCCGGAAAAATGGACGAGACGGGACAGTGTGTATTTCAACGCGGTGTGGGTTTTCTTTGCTTAGCAAGTTGGGTTCGGAGAGCAACCTCGCGTGTAAACTGTGGAATGTCACGCGGGTTTTTGTGAGGTTTTGCCTAATAGGTTGGTTCGATCAATATATTTGTTGTAACTACAAAAGCAACAAAGTGAATGAGATCAATCGTTCGAGAAACTCCGGGAATGATGACTCATCTTAAAATGACAAAAAGTATTCCTCTTCAATGCGTGACTTAGGACCTGCCGGCTGGGGCCTAGAATACGCCGACTGCATCCCTTGCAGAGGGGTAAGACCCTCCCACACACACCTGTTCTTTCACCAAAGTCGCAAGACTCTATTAAAATTAAAATAACCTTTCACTAAAGTCACAAGAAATATAAATTGTGTATTCATAAAGAAACCGAATTCGGCACTAAATGACCCACTAATAGTCGATGTGCCGTTAAACAATCAAATCAATCAAAATCTGCGTGACTTGTCATACCCTAATCGTTTAAAAATCGATATAATGTTGATGGTGGCTAAATACTGGCTGTAACAAGTATATTGCAGTCGTGGAGAAAGTTTTCCTTCATTGTTTCTGGTTTGCATTAACAAAAATGTTCAATTCCAGTAAAATAAATAAATAAAATAAATTCTGCCTCTTTGGGTAGGAACATAACTTGTAACAGTTTATTTTTAAGGAGCGTGGGAAGTTATGCGTCTAACGTACGGAGATAGATAAGCACGAACAGGCGGGGTAATGTATAGTTATTTACTAAATTCAACTTAGTCTGGCCAGTAAGGTCACACAGTAGTATGAGACGCAACGAGGGTTGAACTTGATATAATACCGAATTATGGTAAGAAAGGCGAGCTTGCTAGCCACCGCATTGAGCGATTTAACGTATAGACACTTTTTCTTATCTTACCTACTCCAAAACAAATGTCTGCTCTCAGATGCTATCAGAAAGATGACTATGTCTTAACATCATGCGCCTACCGTAGCGCGATGGCCAGCAAGCTAGTTTCATAGACCAATTAGCAAGTGTAGCTAGTTCGATTCTCACCGCATGCCCCCACAACCATGGCCTTAGTAAATAACTATACAAGGTCTATCCGGAAAGTATCCAGCCTTTTAATATTAATGAGAAAAGAAAAGAAGATTATCTAGGGCAATGGCGCCTTAGTCATCTTCAAAGTACTTCCCATGGGACCCACACACTTATCCCAGCGTGCCTTCCACTTTCAAAACCGTTAGCAAACTCCTCTTTCGGGATCGCCATCAGCCGCATCGACGCGTTCTCCTTAATCTCGTCCACGATATGAAATCTCCCTTTCAACGGCGATTTTAGCTTTTGGAAAAGCCAGAAGTCGCAGGGGAGCCAAATATGGACTGGAGGAGGGCTGACAACCCTGGCGGATGCGATGTTTTGCAAAAAAAAAAACCTGCACAGGACGTGAAGAATGGACATTGTGAATGCGACGGTCACACAGTACACTCATTCAAAGGCGTTTCACTGCCGACTGAGTAACCCCACGGCAGAGTGTCCACGCATGCACAGTAAGATACCATTGGATTGGGTGCCAAGTTATATCATGGGCGCGCGACCAGTTCTGGAAATATTCAAAATGGTTCGTTCTTTTCCAGTCAGATCTTGCACATCATACCATTATTTCGACATGATAACAGGGAAATGCAAAAACAAAACCTAAGTATGTTATATAAGTTTTTATTGGTCATCTTAGATAAAGTAAAATGGGACTTGCTCCTTATCAAGATAGAGATAATGAATTTACCCCATAAAGATTATATTAGATTATATCCGAGGGTTGCGCCAATATAAACATATTATTAGTCACGTTTTTAGTTATATATATATATAAGACCCTGTAGCAGATGTGTGTATTGCCTCGTTAAAGGTTTTATGCACGTGGAGTTGGAAGTTGTTTTGCTCGCTTGCTTATTTGAAAAAGTTGTCGACGGATTTACCTGTTTACATGTTGAGCTCCTGAACAAGTGAGTTAAACATGGAATTTTGAAAATCATTCAAATGTGGTCTTTCTTTCATGCCTAAAAGTCAGTTTTATAAGTTTTAAATGTGATGTTAAATAAATCTCTCTCTTTCACTCAATATAATGATATCTGATAATTAAACGTGATGTTAATATTAGTTTTCAATTATTTAATCTAATTTGTGTTAAATAATTAAAATAATTAAACGTGAAATTGTTAAAGTGATCATAAATTCGTCCTCCCTATTAGAAGTCTTAAATGTGATGCTAGAAATGTCTCTCTCTCAAGACAACTATATTAAGTAGTTAAACTTGATCCTAAATTAATAAATATTTGCTATTAAACTGTCATATTAAATGATTAAATGTGAAATCGTTTGTCATTAAAACATACAAGTTTCACACACTCGGGAAACTTGATGTACTAAACGGCTTCCCCAAAGAAAATGAGGGTGATTTCCTGAAATGTACCAGCCATGACTTATGGTTGCGAAACCTGGAAATTAACCAAACGAGCAGAAAACAAACTTAGAATAGCACAGAGAGCCATGGAAAGAGCAATGCTAGGGGTAACGCTAAGAGATAGAAAAAGATCAACATGGATCAGAGAAAAGACTAGAGTAAAGGATATTATACAACTAATTAAACAACAAAAGTGGAGATGGGCCGGCCACCTAGCGAGAAGAGATGACAATAGATGGGGGAAAAGATTAACAGATTGGTGCCCATGGGATAGTAAAAGAAGTAGGAAACGGCCAGACACAAGATGGAGGGACGAGATAGAAAAGTTTGCCGGTAAGACTTGGCAGAGACTAGCACAAGATAGGTTGTCATGGAAGGAGATGGGAAAGGCCTTCGTCCAGCAGTGGACTCATAACGGCTGATGATGATGATGATGAAACGCTGGGTACCTTGACAGTTGAAAAGCTTGATCATTCTTTTCAAATTCTCCGAACTTGTGTGTGTGTGTGTGTGTGTGTATGTCTGTGTGTGTCTATCAAGTTTTTAAAAAATAATTTCAAAGCAGGGTTAGATTAACCTATACCAGGGTCCGTACGCTATTAGCAATATGGGGTCACCCATCTCGAAATATCCTTCTCCCCCAACCTGTTTCGTGTATAATTTTAAGTAAGTAATGCGAACTGTGAATAAAGTGGATTGATATGTGCTAATGTATAATATATTCATTCCATTTTTAAAGAGATATTTGTTAGAACATTCTTATTAAGTTTTAAGATATTATTAACAATTATAGTGAACGCTCAGACTTCACATAAGGGAATGTTCTTATTTTGACAATATTATTTTTTAATTAATTTTTCCTGTAGTAGTAGTAGTAGTGATACATTTCTAAATTGCTATTTATTTGGGGCCCAACGCCGTAGCGTACTTTGCGTATTAGGCCATATTTTACCATAAAATAATTAATTTATAGGTATTTCAGGATTTTACAAGGAAATTTCAAGTATGCTTTATATGCAAAATTGTGGATTTAATTCATGAAGAGATATATACATATATATATCGTTGGAAATAGAATTTCCGCAGAATATATATATATATATAATGTCTTGAGCTGTAACCTTTTAAGCCCAATAGATACAAATTGACAAGATACACCGTTGGAAAGCCGAGGAAATCCTCTTTCTAGCGATATATATATATCCTTTATGAATTAAATCCACAATTTTGCCTATAGAGTATACGTGTAATTTTGAATTCCTCATGTCTGAAAACCATGATTTAGTACTCAGATATGCCAACCGGGAGACGAGATATGAAATTCTGTCTTTTTTTTCTGTGTGCTGGCGGCCATTTTGTTTTATGCAAATGAGGTAGTTCTTCCCAACTTTTTTCTTGGGAATTTCTTTTTTCTGAAAGAGAACATCCCAAGGAACATTTTGGTAACCTAAATGTAGGATCATGAGGGGGGTTGCACGGTAGGCCCTACTATCCCCTGGCCTATAGTCTATTGACTCTGTTTATGAATATGTTATAGTAGTGGTAATAGTTTGTAGTCTCCTGTTGTATTGTTTTGACAATGACTCAACTGGCACGCAATGTCCCAGATAATGGGAATACGGCAGAATGCATTTTAAGTAACTGTTGGTGAACCGGGTGTAGTCTTTATTGATGTGTTGCACTGTGGTTAGCCGATTGTAACGGCTGCTCAGTTATGCTTGCAAGCGGGTGACACAACTCAACTCTCATTCTTGTATTGGGATCCTGCTTTTATGTTAGTCGATAGGACCCTAAGGCAAACGCTGCGCATGCATATTAAGTGGTTGAGCAAATCTTTTTTTCTGCAACGACTTCTGATTGGCCAAGCTGACAGTTCATTTGGAGCAAGTAAAAAAAAAAGAGAAGAAACACTTTTTAGAGGATAGTTGAAAATTGTCTTATGAGTACCATATATGTGTTGGAATAAGTCAAGCAGATGGTCATTAGCATGGTATTGGAAGATTATGCTGCGCTAATCTTCCAAGGGATGAGGGTGTGTGTCTTCATTGAATATCAACATCCGAAATACTGGCTTGTAACCTCGGCTCGAACACTGACCACTGGTACCGGTGGGAAATACGTATCAGTATCAGTCATATCAGTATTTATTAAGTTTTACTTACTCACTGGACGCCTTGTGCCAGATTATCAGATTACTGATCTGGTCTGCCAGACTAGCTTGGAAACTATTGCTCCGCGGAGTTATCATATATAATTACTAGTCATCCTCATGTATAGCACACTCTCTCTTAAAGTATTTTGAATTTTGGTAGAGACTCAAGGAAATAAACAACACAGTTGAATAATTAAATCTATCTTTTACTCCACTTTTGGTGGATGCTTTCGTAAACTAAACAAACATATGGATCCAATGACATTTGGTTTTATTTTTATTTTTTTAATCGCTTGTGCACAGGGGCGGATTGGGAGCCCAGGCAAACATCTAACATCGGCCCATTAATGTATGATTCTGGCAAGCGCATGAGCCTGTAACGAGGTTTGATTAAATTCATTAGGTTAATTACTACCTGACTCCATTAGTATTACCTAAAACTTAACCCTATCACGTTAACATTTAATACTAAGTTGAATTAATTAATTAGTTTGAATTGAACGTAACGATATTAGTAGTAATATAAGTAGTAGTAGCTATGGCTGAAGTAGTAGTCCTTTCCTTAAGGCAGCCTGGCGGCTGCTGATTTAGTAAGCAAAGTAAGTGACGAGAACGTGTCACTTAGTTCTTTCTTTCATTGTCGCTTTCTGTAATCATAGAAGAAATAATGTTGCATGCCACAATTGAATAAAAAGAGAAAATATTTGCAGTAATGAAAATGTAGATGCAATTTAACTTAATAAGATATATTTATTGGTGCACAAGATTAGGTCGCTACATTTAGCTGTAGAAAGATTGATAAAAGAGAAGAGGGAAAATGTTCTTCTGCTAGAAATTAAGAGAATATTTGTTCGGCGTAGAATGTTAGTAAGTTAACCGTTCAAAGTTTGATGGAAAAAAGGTACCGTTGTCTGTATGTGTACATGCGCGCGCGTGTGTGTTTGCATGTGTGTGTGTGCATGTATGTCGATCAAAAAGTTCACACATCGTCGTATGGACAGAGAAACCTCGCATACCTGCCCCAGGGCAGAATATGCTGGGATCTGACCAAGAATGAACTTCTATGGTGCTTTCATTGAAAGTGGTATGTGTGTGGGGTGTGAATTGCCGAATCTTAGCTTGTGGTTGGCTCACCAATACTAGAAGATAATTGAAGGCGAAAACTTTGAATACTTTTCTAGGTCTATATCTCCACCGAATATCACCATTAGTTTATTATTTGGAAAAATGTGGCCGATAAGAATTCTGTTATCTGCGATGGACATTGTATGCGGAGAAGCGATTTTGATAAGAATATTCTGTGTTGACTTAGCTTGGGTGGTCAGCGAAGATATGCGTATGTTTTGTTTTTAATTGAGGATCATAATTTAATATAAGTAAGATGTCTTCCGTCTTATTCTTTATGATATTTTAAATTATTGGTTCTGTGGTAAAGTTCTTTTTTTTTTTACTTTACTCTTTTGTCAATTCTGTAAAAATGTAA
>VCCN01004350.1:2886669-2898410 GCA_006491835.1 Architeuthis dux
TAGTTTACTGAGTGGGGGTAAATGTTTAATTTAATAATAAAGCGGGGAGAAAAGAAAGTTGGGTAGTTTAATAAGAGGGGGGAGGGCCGAAAAGAAAGCTAGTTTAGTGAGGGTATATGACATTTTTGGCATCTGAAACTAATCCATGTTTGTATAACATTTAGGAAAAACCATGGACCGACAACGAATATTGGGAGAGAGGATAGAGGCCAAGGGTGTGAGAAGAACAGAGACATGAGATTGTTATAGAACTAATTTGATGTGATTAAAACCATTATTAAATATATCGGAACTCTTAAATGATAACTGACTCCATTGTAAGTTAACGATATAAACAATAACAAAGATCGTGGCGTAGTAATCTCTGGATGGCAGTAGTAGTGACGATAAACTAATAGTAGCAGCGGTAGTAATAGTAGTGGTAATAGCCTTTAAGGATCAGACTGCCGTAAGCAAGCTAGAGTGCTGTTGATACTAGAGAGGTAGAAAGGGTAATGTTAGTGATATGCATGAGAGAGATAGAGATCTTTCTTTCTCTACCTGTTTCTGAAGTAATAAAAGGAATGAAAATGTATGGGTTGCACATGGTAATAATGCAATGAGAATAAAGAATACAAATACTTTGCAATAGTAATATATTTATTATAGAAGGTATAGCAATAAAGTAGTTCTCAGCTGTTGAAAATAAGAAGAAACAATGCATTTAAAGAGTTCGGTTTACTACTTACTAAGTGTCCTTAGTTTGTTGAAGATGTTAAGGAAGATAATGTGTATGAATGCGTGCGTACGTACGTAATCGAAATTTGGAAAAGGTGGAACCGTCATGGATTTGTCAGGCGACAAATCAGACTGAACAAACAATGAAGAATAGTCCGTCTTCTTATAGGAAGAGGTGAGTAGTGGATGTGAGGCTGGTCGAAATATCGTTCGTTGGAATGGGCTGCGTCAAAGTTCCAAGGTAAAATGTAAGGTGACAAATACAACGGTTTGCCAGACTTGTCTACAAAGGGTATCGTGTTTCGAGTCAAGTGTGGGTGTAAAAATACATAATAATACATGATAATCTTAGTTGTCACCACCCGTGTTGATAATAATATGATATAGTGGAGTCATAGATAGTCATTAGATGTGTACATGAAATAATCTTTGGGGTAAAGGTCTGTAAAAAACGAAAATACTTCTGATACACCCTAATAAAATCAACCACGCTTGTAGTGGCATCTGCAAGTCTCGCAAGACCATGGATCTGCACCCAGATAATCTTGCTTCAGTCTATGTTAATAGAGTAATACCCCGTTTAGCGCTGATTCACTATAGCGTTCTTTTTCAAATATTGTTTTCGTAATACATTTAGTAATGTTAAATTTCCGAAATAAATAATGATAAAAGAGAGGATCATTGATAGTCTCCGACGTAAGTGGATGCTATACACTTTGGTTAATGTACTATGAGAATATAGACATACAAATACACAATCATTTATCATGTAGTGATATATATATATAGATGCCATGTGATTCACCAGCTCTATAAAGTAGCTACCAAATTAGATAAACAGTACAATCTCTATTTATGCTATGTTATAATGACCTCGTTTTGTTTTTTTTTCGTTTAGCACTGATTTATTTAGTGAGGTATCTAGAGTGCTAACCGAGGTGTTATTATATTGATGTCGTTTGTTAGAAGCAGAGACTGAATCTGAACAATATCAATCATAGTGACTTTTCACATAAAAATATTATGGTCGGGAAAAGATTCATGTGCGTTTTTCCATTTGACGTAAGTAAAATACTCTTGAGAAACGGGAAGAAAAGTATGTTTATCAAATCAGACATAAGTTGTGATATTATCGTGATTTTATTTTGTATTAGATGAGTCAACCACCATCAGAAATTAATCAGGCATATAATATTTTGCTTTTACATCCTGCTTTCTCAGAAAGTCCTTCCAGTTTACGGTGAAACTTGTTTTTTTCTTTTCATTGTTTGCTTTTCGCAGTAATATACTTATCATATCGTAAACCTCTTGAATGTTCGATACGCACGAACAATTTCTTTTTTAATTTCATTGTTACAGGAAGTCACCCTTTTCTTGGAAAGGACATTTAAAAAAGAAGCATCGTATGTTTGACACAGAACTTAACAGATTGAGAGCGCATATCTCTGCCAACACTATACACCAATTAAAAAGTGAAGGAAAATCAATTCATATATAGTTACGATGCTCGGATTATAACTGTAAAAGGATTCCTGGATCCTCCCCAGAATGTAACTAATTCCACCTTAGCCCATGGCCCATCCTTCCACAAAGTGTCATTGAAATTCATTGAGACTTTTACATATACAAACACCTACAACAAATGTAGGTCGTACTTAAGGCAGTGCAAACAGTGCAGCTTCACAGGGTTCCCCAAAAATGTCTCAAAAATATTTTAATTTTTTGCGAGTAAAAC
Organism: Architeuthis dux; assembly: GCA_006491835.1. Lineage (NCBI taxonomy): Eukaryota > Metazoa > Mollusca > Cephalopoda > Oegopsida > Architeuthidae > Architeuthis > Architeuthis dux. The sequence continues at coordinate 2,889,122 of VCCN01004350.1, forward strand.
AAACTAAAATTGTTTGGGGATTTATTATCTTACATACATAAAAAAGTGGGGGTAGGAATTTGGAAATATTTTCCGAATATTTTAATTCGTACGTTTCTCCTTGGTGTGCGAGGCATTGTATTTGGGTCTTATTGCCAGGATTCAATATATAGGGTAAACCAGGATAATGGGAACAATAAAAAGCCATGTAACTCTTAAAGTTTAATTCCTTTTATAAAAACCCATATATCATTCGAAAGAGGATAGTTACAAGTTTTGATCAAATATTTTAAAAAAAAGAAAAATAACTAGTTTCCAAGCATTCCAGTGTTCTCGTATGTAAGTTCTGCGTCACTTTAATAAGAGTGTGTTGCTATTGCCTGTATCCCATTAGTGATGGTAGCCTTCAATTCTTGCAAGGATGCTGGGTTATTTTTACTCCTCAGATATCCCCACAGATAAAAAGAATCAAGGGGAGAAAGGTCTGGAGACCTCGCGGGCCATTCAACGTCTCCAAACTTTGAGATCGACTGGAAACGTTTGATGTAAACTTGCCACGCCGGTCTCGTGGTATGGCGGTATCTTGACTACCGTATTATAAATAAAAATTTCTGACTGTCGGCGTTACCATGCATACCCGTCAAATTTCAATGTTAAGAATGAGTGAGAATCGTGTGGACCCCCCCCCTCCCCATGAAAAGTATGTATAAAGATTGGCTAAAATTGCATTTCAGGGCATATCAACTACTGAAATTAAGTGTTGTCTAGAAGTCTATTTAAAACATGTTTAAATAGTCTTTAGCAGCACTTCTGATTGAACGGAAAACATTTATGTTTTACGACCAATATTTATTAGCTACGTGAACTTGTTGTTTCGATATTTATAAAACTATTTTATTCATTTGACTTCTGCTCTTCGAAGAGTGAAAACGGTTGCTACACGCTTCTACTTTGCCTTCACAGACGGCCGAATTTTGAATCCTACCGTAGTGTTATTTGAACGGAATCCGACCAATTTGCACTTGGAGTCTGAAAATTACGTATCCAACTTTGGCTAAAATTGATTTTCAGGGCATATCAACTACTGAAATTAAGTGTTGTCTAGAAGTCTATTTAAAATATGTTTCAAAAGTATTTTATGCGATCTTTTAAAATAATGTGAGTTCTAAAGTTCGATAAAAATAGATTTTTTTTTATCAGAAATCTAAACCAATTTAATAAATCTAACACGTTTGATAAATTGCGTGAGAATTTTCCTTTAGTGCGTATGACCGTGAGAATGTATCAAAATGCGGGTGTCTCGGCAGGTATGAACCATGGTGGGCGGGAATTAAACTTTAAGAGTTATATAGCTTTTTCATTGGTCCTGTAATCCTGGCTAGCCCTGTACAATCATAATGGAATTTAAAAAAAACAACAACCCAAAAACTAGAAGCACGGGTAGTAAGAGACATCGGGAAATTCCCGACCATCCTCCTTTTCTTTGTAGAACTAGGGAGTAAGGTCGAGGGGAGGGAGAGCGCAGTGTTAAGGTAATTCCCCAGTATCTGGGTTTGTGACCCCAATAGTGACGATATGCAGTTTGAACAATTAAGGAGGTGGCCCCATGGTGTAATAGTTAGCGAGTTTTCCCAACAGACCATTACTATTGTGTAAGAATCGAAATATCATGATTGCCCAACACGTGTTGCTTTGTGCTAGACTAGACTAAGCTTAGTAAATACCTTTTATCAAATGAGGGGATTATTTAGAGACTGACCTTTGAACAATCAGATCATTACTGTAGTATGTTCGATGCCCAGTAGTTGCGATGCACTCGTGGTCTTGTACTACACTTAGCTAGGCTCAATAAATACTTAGGTATTGAAATGGTTCTTCGGACGGTTGAACTCCTTCTTGTTATTAGTGTTATAAACACGACGTTTCGGCCGATCCATTCTTGTTCTTAATTTTCATAGCTGTAAAGAAACTGAAAGATAGTGATCCATTAAGGCTGATGAGTATATATCCAATGAGGGGATCGTTACCTTGTATTTCCATTAAAATTAATATATTTATGATTAATACAATAAAATGATGAACAAGAAAGTGTTTTCAAAAAGTGTCTGCATTAAATATGTTCTCGTTATTATTTCTTTCAAATATAAAAATTAAAAATAATATTTTAAACATAGTGTAACAAGGAAATATAAAGAATGATCAACAAATTAAGACACTCGATATTTTGAAAGCATTTGGGTCTTCATACAGAATAAAAACATATACAGGTACAACCCCGACTGTCCGGCTACTGATGGTCCGGTACCTCGTTTAATCCGGAACAAATTACTAGCAGACACTTGAATTTCTCGCTGCACTCACACTAGTTCACTGACTGTCCACAGGTGGCGTTGTGTGTGTAAGCATCTCTTAATTGTTTATACTGCGGTGGTTGTTACTGCTCCATTGATTTTGTAAACTTCTAAGCCTAATATTTACTCTTAGTAATGTCCGTGGTGGTTCAAAGCGCAAACACAAATATCGATGCAAGTTGAGAAAACTCGGCCGGTACATTTAGCTGCGTGAAACGTATGCTATTGATTCATCAACTTTTTATGATATTAGTATTTGTTTAATTAATATACCTGAATCGGTTTCATTTATATTAATAAACTGTATCATTTATATTAATGTATCGCATTAAACTATGTAATTTATATTTATTATTTGTTTAATGTGGGTTTCTAACAGTCCTAATGCTTTAAAGATATGAGATATGCATAATTATTGGGCCAGAGGTTTATTATTGAATTATTATTAGTTACCTTCTGTTGGTCCGGCGAAATTCATAATCCGGTACGGTTCTGGAACCAAGGCTACCGGAAAACCGGTGGTATACTTATCCTGAAAATGTTCTCTCATTAAAGTAAAATAAAACTGAGATTTCATGATATTAACATATATTGCAATAGGTATTTACTAAGCTTAGTCTGACACAAGGCCACAAGTGTTTAGTACCTAGTGAGAAGCACTCTCTACAGTGGTAATAGTCTGCGAGACTAGCTTGATAACTACTCTACGACGAGGCGCCTCGATATTTACTCTGCTGAGTCTAGTCTGGCATAAAGGCTACGTATGTGGGCATCCACCACTGAGAATCGAACTCACAGCACCGTGCTAGGAGAATTAGCTAATCAATTACACCACGACGAAGCACCCATAACATTTTGTAATAATAGCATGTTTCTTGTTGCATTACTAAAAATAATAGAACCCACATAACTAGGAACAGTTGTGGATTCGAACGTGTTGTATTAAGACACCTTTTTGTTAAAAAAAAACTAGATAAGGATATCCTCACTAAAAGATATAATGCTCCCTCGTTTATGACTCGCTTCAGGAAAACCACCATAAGTCCACCAACACACTTGTCGTATACGCTTATGAATTTTAGAATAATGGGCTATCTATTGGTGAAATCCCCATGTGTATATCTTCATTATTTTCCGAGTTATTAAACTTTAAAAAAGCCGTTTTTAACAATCCAAATGAATCTACAAAACACATGTTATCGAATGGTGAAAACCGCATCCTTCTATCCTTAATAGTTTCCGAGATATGGGGCAGTTCAGTGACCAATATATGCGCTTAGGTCGCAATCATTGACAGTATTTATTTACTAACTAGCATATACCCGTCAAAAATGACGATTTTTGTGTATGTATGGATCGGCAATAAGGAGCCAAAACCGATTTTATTAAATAATTTTTTTTTATTAATTCAAGTATCCTATTTTTAAGTTTTTTGAAACTCTCAACTTAAGAAAAGTCACCTCTGACATCGTGCGATATGGAGAAAAAAGTCATAGAAAGAAACTTATTTTATTAAAAATATAACTTATATCCTTACAAAATAAAGTTGATGGCCAAATTTGACAAATATGGCCTTTTTAAAAAGCATTTGTTCATGAAATATTTGGTTTGAACATATTTAAATTTTGAGCCATTTTGACTCCTTTTTTTGTTGATCTGCTGAGAGTATTTGCATTTGGCCAAAAACTGCCTTTCCCCTCCAAATGTCTTCTTCACTGTGTTGGCTATATCAAAGGAAATCGAAAGGACATTGTTGCGTTGCGTTGACAGACAAGTTGTCTGTTTAGTTTGGTCGGTGTACTTCTTTGATATGGAAATGGCATAACTCATTCTTCCACCCTTTAATTCTATTATCCGTTGTACAGTCTATCTCATTTGGACCAGTCCATTATGAGTTGTAGGATCTCAGCTAACAGACACTACAGACAAACGAACATACTCATTTGCATATTTGGCTTTTATATTTACTAATTAAAAAGATAATTTTGTATTTTAATCTCTCTTCCATGTTACTATTTTGAAAAAATAATTTGTAATCAGCATTCTGAATCAATTTAGAGCCATTGGTATTGAAAAACAATTTCACCTTTGTCTATAGTTTTGAGGAGGGTTATCAATATTAAGAGTTTTTTCCGGACGATTGAACTCCTTCTTGTTGTTTGTGTTGTTAACACGACGTTTAGTCTGACTCATTCTACGGCCTTCTTAAGGTGTACTATCCGAATGTGATGAAGGTAAACAGAATCATTTTCTCTCCAACGGTAGCAACGCTTATAACGTAGGATTCGGGTGATTTCCTTTCCTTTCTTTGTTAGGCCTGGATTTCCATAGGTCGTCCCTGTTGAGTAGCGGAAGCCACGTCGAGTTGAATTCCTAACAAGGAAAGAAAAAGAAAACTACCGAATCCGACGTTATAAGGCGTTGCTACCATTGGAGAGAAAAAGATTTCTGTTTACCTACATTACACTCGGATAGTACACCATAAGAAGGCCGTAGAATAGATCGGCCGAAACATCGTGTTAACAACACAAACAGCAAGAAGGAGTTCAATCAACCGAAAAACTCGTTTAATGTTGATGACCCTTCGAGAGGTAAAAAATGCAAAGGGGGGCTTTGCTGGCCATTTAAGAGATTACATTAGATTCAGTCAAATTAAGTACATTTTCGTAAACTTTAATTCATCACCTAAATATTTGAAAATTAAGAAAAACTATGGGAAAGATTCACAAAGTTTATTGGACAATTGAACTCCTTGTTGTTTGTGTTGTTAACCCGACGTTTCAGTCGACCCATTCTACGGCCTTCTTCGGGTGTATTATCCGAATGTGATAATCCTACCTTATAAGCATTGCTACCATTGAGTAGAAGACATTCTGTTTACCACCATCACATTCAGATAGCACACCTAAAGTAGGCCGTAGAATGGATCGACCGAAACGTTGTGTTAAACAACACAAACGACAAGAAGGAGTTCAATCGCCCGAATAACTCTTTTAATGTTGATGACACTCCTCAAAACTATAGACAAAAGTGGAATTGTTTTTCAATACCAATGGCTCTAAATTGATTCAGAATGCTGATTACAAATTATTTTTTCCACAAACAACAACGTTCCAATCGTCCGTTTCACTTTTGAATTGAAGCAATCGTAAGTTACACTTATTGTTGTTTTCTTTTCTGTATCTCGAAGAGGGAAATTCCCGGAAGATATAATAATTCAGGTGTGCCTGCACATTATATCCTGAGTTTATTCAGTTCCTCGTGACATACATTTCCTGCTTTACACAATCATCGGCTCGATTTTGATTGGCTCGTATAGATTGAACAGGCCGTTTTCTGTACGCTTGAATCTGTGTGGGCGTTCGCCTCCAGTTTCACTTTTTTTTCTCTCTTTGATTCATTGCCCTCGCAAGCCGGTAGTAAGGTAAGTTAGTTTTTCTCTTTCTACTTGGCATCGACTGTTATTTATATATTTGCGTTATTAATATTTATCTTGCTGTATCATTATTTATTCACTATTCAGTCTAGGCAACATGGGTGGGAGACCTCGTGCCGATTGAACTCCTTCTTGTTTGTGTTGTTTAACACAACGTTTCGGTCGATCCATTCTACAGCCTAATTTACAGGTGTACTATCCGAATGTGATGGTGGTAAACAGAATTTCTTCTACTCAATGGTAGCAATGCTTATAAGGTAGGATTATCACATTCGGATAATACACCCGAAGAAGGCCGTAGAATGGGTCGACTGAAACGTCGGGTTAACAACACAAACAACAAGGAGTTCAATTGTCCAATAAACTTCAATTGTCCAATAAACTTCCCATAGTTTTTCTTAATTTTCAAATATTTAGGTGATGAATTAAAGTTTACGAAAATGTACTTAATTTGACTGAATCTAATGTAATCTCTTAAATTGCCAGCCCCCCCCCTTGCGGGGCGGAATGTTTCATGTTTTACCTCTCAATTTAAAAAACATTTAAACAGTGGATTTGAATTAACCCCCTTTAATACATTTCTGTCATCTGCTTTATGTTTTACACACTTCGACACTCTTACATGTTTGGTGTCAATGAGACCAATATAATGTAGTGGAAGATTTGTTACGGTCCTGATGTAGTGTAATTATTGCAATACGTTTAAAATCTTTTTACTTGATAACGATAGAAGACCGATCCCCTACATCATGTACAAAGACTCAAAAAACAGTTTAAAACCTGCTTTAAGTACGAAAAAGTAATATTTCTTCTTATACCATTTTATTCGGACATATATATTGGGGTTTTGTATGCAGAATATGAAAGGTGTATCTGGTCTTCACTCACAAAATATATCACGCTATGTTTTTGGTTCATATTAATGAACAAAAAACATAGCGTGATATATTTTGTGCGTTACAAAGCAACAGACACTGGCTTTTAAATGATTTTTTTCAGCCTTTCATCTTCTTTTTGTTTGTTATCACAACATTTTGGACACTATACCCTTGCGGCCCTGTCGGCTGGGGCCTAGAATACGCCGACTGCACCCCCTGCAGAGGGGTAAGACCCCACCCCCCAAACAGGCGCCACCAAAGCCGCAAGACTCTATTTTATAATTAAAACCAACAAAATCATCAAAATCTGCACACTAATAACCAACCAGTGTTTTTTCACCTTCAATCAGAAACACTACAAACAAAGATTTGGCTTACCAATGGGATCACCCGTCAGCGGGGTACTAGCTTGCCTGTTCTTAGAATTTCTAGAATCAGGCCCCTTCTACTATATAGAACTGAGCACAACATCAAACTCAGCGTCTTCCGCAAAGCTACCAACAAAGACGACCACATACACTCAGGTCTCATCATAGGCTTCTTTCTCAGAGTATTTAGGATATGCAGCCCGGAGTACCTAGATGAGGAGGAGAAATACATAGTGCAGTCGTTCTCCTCGCTCCACTACCCACGTTTCTTCATACACAACGCTAGGACGAAGGCACACAGAATATACAGGACCAAAACTGAACATAACAATACAGGGGACAACAAAACCACAAGACGCATCACACTACCTACCAACACCACCACCGACAACCTCACTATCGACCTGAATACACTCAACATACAGACAGCCACAACCACCTCCGCAACCATCAGGGACATAATCAAAAACCCACACCACAACCCACTCCCACCCAAGGCCGATGTATACGTCGTACCATGCAATGACTGCAGCAAGGTTTATATCGGCGAAACGCCCAGGCCAATAAAAAAAAGGATATATGAACACCGTCGGGCCCTCAAGCTTTATGACCACCTAAACGCCGTAGTCAGTCGCAGATACACACACAACCACAATTTTAACTTACAAAAAACCCACATCATAAAACACATGCATAATTCTATAAAACGACGATGCATCGCGGCCGCACTCATATCCGAATGCGACACAATATACCAACGATCTGGTTATTTCCAACTGGCCATACCGTTAATTAAAATCATACTAAAACAACACAACATCACAGTCATAGATAATCACATACACACACAAGGTATCGGATAGAATACAAGTCATACCACACACATACCCCACCACACACACTTTTATCCACATACAAATATGCACCCACCCACACACGTATATAAGCACATACATACCCTGACACACACACACACACACACACACACACCTCTTAATGACATACACACACACACACCCACATACGAACATAAGCAATAAATCAGACCCACTTAAAAAATCCACAGTAGACAACCACCATCTAAACACCCCACCAACCTCAAAACCCATACACTGACCCTTCCAAAATGTAACTCCCCATTTAACAAACCATATCACCTGGCATATACAAAACACATCTTAGCTCATTCACACCACATGGATGATCGCACGACTCTGCTATGTTCAAATTTCTTCTGATGACGTGGTTCACAATGACGAAATGCATAAATATTTATCTTCATGATAATAAACATGTTTGAGACGTAACACGCTTTTCTCAATCTTTCTTTTCCACATTGTCTAACCATATCCACCATTCTGTCGGATTCCCCCCCCCCCCCAAAAAAAAAACATATATATATATATTGAACGGAAAGTAAGGGTTCAGTTTAGTATTATAGTTATATTTTTTAAATAGAACACCACTTGTAAAAACCCCTAAAGAATTATTTTTCTCAAAACCTTTTACTTTAAACTATTCCCCTAGGTTCATTGAGTATGCATGCCAATGTTTAAGGGGGGTGGTACAGTAACAAACAGGGCCATTTGTTTTATAATAAATAATAGAATGTATGAACATAAGGGTTCAGTTTCCCATTATAGTTACATGTAAATAGAACCCTTCCTCTAAAACCCTTAAAATTATAAGTTCTTCCCATAGATCCACTGAGTATACGTACGAAATTTGGTTGAGCTGCGCCAATGTTTAAGGGAGCGGGGACAGAGAGACAAACAAACAGAGCCAGTTGTTTTACAGAAATATATTCCTGTAATTTTTACCACGTCTCTCCGCTTTTTTTTACGTGAATCTCTTCTTTACAGGAGCACTGAAATACAACATGCCTTCCTTGTCTAACGTCAATCTTCGACCACTGTCATCTTCACCCCTGAGGAGTAAGAGACAAGAACGCCCTCTGTGCATGGCCAGTAAGTTCTCTTCTTCGTTCGTCACAATAATCAGAGAATTTTTTAAAAGGCATCAAAACATGTTATTGTTATTATTTTTAGTCAAAGCTTGATACGTACAGACAAATAGATACATTGAATATCTTTTTGCTGTACGCAAATAATCTTTTGATGAAAATTTCTACAATCTTTCTTCTTACATTTGACCCACGGGCCGCATGTTTGACACCCTTGGGTTACAAGTTTCAGACGTTTTTATCAACACGTGTCACTTTGTTGTAAAAGAAAAAAGACCGTTGCTTATGTTGAAATGAAACTGAGCAGCTGGTTC
>VCCN01004350.1:2903768-2935248 GCA_006491835.1 Architeuthis dux
ATGCCATATTTAATGACTGAACAATAAAACTGGAGAACAGCACCCAGAAACTCATCCTGTTCAATTTTGGTAATATCACCCTCATCTAATAGTTCATCCGATGTTAGCCTAGTTACAATGCCAATGAACATTGCTGTTTTCTCTTTGTGATGTCAACTTTTGTCACATCACCCGTTGACTTGATGGCATCTATGCAACACATTTACCCATTGTCTGTTTCATGAATTTCTGTAGCTGGTCATGAACCAAATATATACATGGGTCTTCCCAATTGCAAAAAGCGATTTGAAGTTGTGAATGCTGGCAAAATGGATTTGTACGAATGGAATGAATAGACCCCTTTGGCTTGCGGTAGATAGCAAATCACAAGCACGTTTAATTAGTTAAAATCACTAACCAAAAAATTCCCACTTTTATTAAAATTCTCTTTGTATAAAATTTTTCACCTTTCATAAAATGCTTGAGAAATTTTACACTTTTTATAAAATGTGAGAATTTTCCATTAATACATGAGATTGTATCAAAATGTGTGAGTCTCAGGCAAAATGTGAGACTTGACAGGTATGACTTAATAATAATAGTGTGGCATTGCATTTGCACTCAGCCCTATATATATATATATATATTTTATAATGACCGATTTGTCAAATGAGATTACAGTAAAATGCTAATTATAGAGTAGACTCCCGTATTTATTTATTTGAAGAAGTGTAAAATCCAGGTTCATTCTGGTCACATCAGATTGCATTAATATTCTTGCAAAGGGTGACAGAATGGGTCACAGGGTTGTGTAGTATTTACTAAGCTTAGCTGATACAGCTCAGTCACAAAGCATCCACATCATTTCTGCATTTACTTACATTATTATTAGCAATTGTATCAATAACTATAGATCATCCTTTTTAATAGATAATTCTCTATTTTGTAATGATCCGATTTCTGTGTTTGTAGGTTTCTCACCATAACACAGCAAAAAACGGCACATCATAGCACAATTTTTGTAAGCAAAATACTGTTAATATTCTCTAACTTGGAGGATAAAGCAATTTCCAGGCCATCAGTTTCCCGAATAATTAATTTAACTAATACATTAACTAAAAAAGTCTCTCCAAGGGAGGTAACTCCAGGTCTATTAACCCCCAATTACAGTTGTTTATAAGAAAAATAAGCAAATAATTATAATATAAATGAGAAGTGGCTTGACATCAAGCTCAAAAGCCACTTTTAAGCAAGTTAGTATTAATACCAGTTGTTATTTATCATCCCCAAGAATCCGTATGCTTGCTGATTTTAGTAATGCTGTGGCCTGGATGGTCCCAATTCTCCCTCAGACGTCCATTTCTTCCCTGAAAGAAAGGGGTTATAAAGGTAGCAGCAATTTGATTGCACTCACACCGATTTATGGATGTTGGGCAAACAATGTCTCGAGACTTTAAGCCACAATTCTGCCAACACCAATTTTCTAAATATATTTTTCAAAGTGCCACCTGAGAGCTTTTCACCAAAAGTTTTATCAATACTGAAAGGGTTTGGAACCCATTCAGAATCCAATGTTGAATCAACAGAAAGAAATCAGCAAATCAAATAGAAAAATTTCTATTTTAACAAAAGTTACTTATTTTTACAGCAGTAAGCAAGAATTTGACAAAATAAAGTAAATTCGAATGTAACACAACAATCTTTTCTTGTGACCCATGGATTTATAAACACTGTTTTAAAGAGTTATAGGAGGTATCACATACATTGTAAAGTGTCAGAAACTGCCTTTCTTAAATATAGCAATAATAAAATAAATTTTAACACTGTTGGCATATGATTTTTAGTTTGTTATCTGAAATGGTAGAAACATTTTTTTTTATCAATTAAATAAGACTAGTTTACCCATGCTATAAAAAAAATGATGGCTATATTTAAATAATTTTGCACAGTACTTAAAAATATCAAAAACATTATGTTGCTCTGCATTGTCTTGTTTATGTTCAACCAGAATGAACCCGGATTCTTTTATGCAATCGCAACAAAAAAATAAAAAAAAAATAAAATTAGCGTTTAATAGTTATTCCCCTTAACAAATGTTACTGACAGAAAATATAGACACTCATATCATATAAGTAGATAACAATGTTGTAAAAGCTCCAGTCAAATTTTCCCGTTTTTTTCTTTCAGAACTTCCCTTTTTCAGTGTAAGAGCCATCTTGTCTCTGAGCCAAAATGACGGAAACAATTTATTTCGTGCTGTAAGTTATTGAATTTTTACATATTAGAACATTGTACAAGGGGCCTCTGCAGTGTACAATATTATTTACAACTAGCTGGACCCGTGTTGACAAAGTTCATCCATTATCTCATGCCTCTGCTCTTCACTCACCCCCTTATCAGTTCCAATCTTTATTGCTGGTCCAGGATTTTATCTAAATGTTATACAAACATGGTTTAGTTTCATATGCAAAAGTTTCCTAATTCTTTTCTCCTCTTTCGTTCTAAATAAAATATATATGGAATATTTTAAGTAAAATAGATACTACAAATTTTTAAAAAAAAATAAGTAATTAAGGCAGTGCCCGTTCCAAAGGGGTGTGGAGCAGCCTGCCATAAGTGTAAATTTTTCCATCCGTCATATGAAACTAGAGCTTCTAAGTATTTTGGTTACTTTTCTTCAGTGTTGCCTATTTAGATATGAAATATCTAAACTTAGATAATTCTAAAGAGCGGAAGTCAAGGGAGATAATCTATAGAAACTAAGAAAGATCTATAATCCTATTTTTATTAGATTTCCCAAGAACCGCTGATCCAAAAAACTTGGAATTCAACACAGCATTGCCTTGTGTGCTGACTATATCTGGCAAATGTCAAGCGTGTACAATGACCAGTTGTTGAGTAATTGCGGTGCATGCACACAAAGATGGATATTTCTCTGCTTGTCTGTCTATCTATGCATGCCTAACAGAAAGACACTGCTGCTCGCTCTGTCTGTCTGTGTGTGTGTCTCACTCTCTACTGGCCTGCCCCACCCTCTCTGAGCAAAAGTAAATTTTTTGGAATGCTAGTTAACATAACTCACGGGAAAACAAATGTATTTTAAATTAACAAATATTTAAGACTAATCACTAAATGTGTCTTTCATTTGGAGAATTGACCAGCCAATATGGTGTGGTGAAATCAACAAAAATGACGATACTTTTCTATTGATACATCTTTTTCTTTTTTCAGTTGACGGACGTGAGCTTATACCACTTTAGTTTAGAGAACTCTTGGTACAAGCAATCGGCAGAAATACTTTACGATCAAAAGTCAAAGTTTATGGAAGAACTAGGATTCTCAAAATCCTCAGGGGATTTGCAATGGCAAAAGACAGCAGAAAGAGAAGGGCGACTGGTGATGTACCTGTTTCTGTTGAAAATGTTCTTTAGTGATGAACTTAGTGAAATTAAACCAGTCCAAGTGTGACCTTCCCATTTTACTAGTCATTTTTGTTGTAAAAGTTTTGGCCAATGAAACAATTATACAAATGGAAGTGATTTTAATTAAATTTTAACTGGGCATTCTGACGGTTTTGATATTTTGAGACATGAAATTGTGAAAATTTACCCTTTAGAGAAAAAAAAAAAAAAAAAAAAAAAAAAAAAAAATATAAATTTGTCCAGGAAAACTTCAACCCCGTTCTCCTTTTCAAAATCTCAGGGCAGCAAAAAATAAGCATATGACTTTGACATGTGATTTGTTGTTGAAATGGGGAAGTGATCTGTTTCAGAAGAACACAAAAAAAACAAAAAAACATTCAAGTGCATGATGGGTTTTTCACATGGTTTCAAGATGACAAAAAAAATCTCTATAGTTGTTATATTTGTTCTTCCATAAAAAAAAGCAGGGCCATACAAGAACTTTTAAACACAGAAGAAAAAGCACTGGTGATACTTTGTAAATAATTAAATTCATTTAAAAAAATATTTGTTTATATTCAACATTGATTTTGCTCACTATCTGCTTGAATAATGAGATTATTTAAGTTAAACCGATGACTGCTATAAAAGTCCGAAAAATTCTTTTACTATATTTTCTGACATAGATTCAAATGCAAAATAATTATCATTACAATCAAACATCATTTCTCTCCCAAGCACATTATTAAACTAGTTAATCCATGAAAAAATTCACGGATATATTTGAATTTCTATGAGATTATTTTTTGTTAAGGATTGGATGTAGTTAGAAATTCTGGAAAAATTTACAATTTAACTATAATGCTTAAACATCCAATCTTACTTTTCTTTTAAAAACAAAAACATTGACTGAATACTTAAGTGGACTTGTTATGGCCAAAGAAACCAAAAAGTCACTGTTCATTATATATAAGTAGATTGTTTTTGTCAGCAAGCAATTCCATGGAAACTTTAAAAAGGTAATCTTTTTACTAGTGATTTTCTGATATCATTTGGAGATATTTGACTTCTGATAAAAGTAATACATCTTTTAATCTGCTATATTAATACTAAAAGAATTTTTTCTTTTAAAAGCAATCCACCGAAACATGCATAACTAGTGATTAAATTACTGATGAAAATCAGTTATTGACATTTTAAAAACAATTCTCATAAATATTTACATATCTAAATTTCAGAGTTCGGTATTTCTGAGATGAGGTGTTAGTATTACTGATACTATTGTTCGGACTGAGATCCTCATCTTGGTTGTCATTTCCACAAGTTGGGACGGTGGCCTAGATAGCTAAAGTGTTGGTTAAAAAGCGTCTGACTGTTGAGTCATCTGTAGGTTGTGGGTTCAATCCCAGGCAGGAGCACCATAACTGAAAAATTAACAACGAAATAATTTCTAGGACATGGATAGTGGAATGAGGACAGTATACCCCCGTGGATCAAATAAAGGGTTCAGTTCAATAGTTCCGGTAAGTTACCGACAAAACTTGACACCTGAAGAAGGCCGGAGGGTACATCGGCCGAAACGTTGTGGAAATGACAACCAAGATGAGGATCTCAGTCCGAACAATAGTATCAGTAATCTAAATTTCAGTCTAATTTTTGACTCAGCTATTGCCATTGCGAAGTAATTTTAAATTATTATACTAAACTGAATTTATAGTCTGCAAAATAAAGAGAAATATTTACTTAAGTTAAAAAAAGAAATATTTATAGTCTAGTTTCATAGTTCTGACTTAATTTTATCTGAAAAATTCTCAGATAATGTTGTCTCTGTTCTGGTACAAATACAGGTTGAGTATCCCTCATCTAAAATCTTTCAAAAGCCAACATGACATCACTAATGGAGATTTCAACACCTGGCCTCACTGTAGTACGATTCAAAGACAAGAGACAAAGCCGATTTCCAAGGCTTTATTCAACTCATTCTGACTACAGTAAAAGCTTGGTCATCTTTGTTTAACTCTTTAGAAAAAGTAAAACTATATTAACATCACAAATGCTGAAAGACAAAACAAATTCCAATCAAAATAAATTCACAACACTTACTTGCCAATGAGGGGCTTCTGATGCTCTATTGGCACCACTTTGTTACCAACTATCATCATTACATATATTAATCTCTGTATTTTTGCTTATGCTCTCACCTGTGGTACAAAGATATTGTTGAAAATGTCAAAAAAGTCTGCAGATACCCCTATGAGTAACGGGGGTGATAAGAGAACATATTTATGTTTATAGCACATAAAGTTAAGCCACTGGAGAAATTGCAAATATTCCAAAATACTTCTTGGTCCCACACATTTTGGATAGGGGATACTCAACCTGCACAAGCAAAGTCAGCTTTACACAATTCATTCCAATTTTGACTCCTGTAAGATGAATTCAGATTATGCAATTAATAGAATCAATGAGAAGAATTACAATGAAAGTCCTTTCACATCATCCTTCAAGACTTATAAAAAAAAGTGTTTTAAAAACAATTTTTAGCTAATGCTAAAACAGTTAAGGTTTATAAAAATAATTATGATGTAATTATGAAATAAATGAAAAATATAACTAAACTATTTCTTAGAAAAATATTTGTCCAAAGTTCACTACACAGTACAATTTTCTATAGCTAGCGACTGCTTTCTGCAGACTTCCATGTTAGGATTACTGTCAGATTCTTTTATCCATTTTTAATTATTTTATTTCTAATTTGTAAAATTATACTAAGAGCTGGCAAGAGCCACTGATATCACGTCCAAGTCCCAAGGTGACTGAGCACACACAGAGTTTGAGTGTCATTTGCGCATGTGTATTTTATTATTTAGGGCCGTTCACACAATCTACTTGATAATTTACACGCGTAAAACAGGAAATGGTTGCGTTGATCGAAGTAGCGTATAGCAAGGTTTGCTGTATTTCTAAAAATAGTTAACATTTTCCTAGAGGAAGCTTCATGAAAGAAAGAACACAGTTACAGCAAAATAAAACAGAATTTTGAAAGCTATAGACAGTGAATTTGTTCTCCACTTGATGTTCAATTTTGGCTGAGTCCAATAAATATGAAAAGGAGCAAACCTTCATAAAAGTCATTTCCAAGAATTTCACAGTTGATAAAAAGTGGCAAGATTAGAAATTTATTCTTTTACATTGACAATGAGCTAATAGTGTTAATCAGTCGGCCTTTAAAATATTAAACACAAGTTGAGCTTTTTAAAGCTTTATTTTAGTTTTGCCTCAAAACCTGAAAGTGTTTTAAAATAGAAAAAAAAAAAAAAAAAAAAAAAAAAAAAAAAGTTTTTTTTTACTGACCTCAATTTCTTCCAAGAAGAAAGTTAAAAAAGAAATTCACATAAGGAAGTTTATAAACCAAAAAGCCTCAGATTGTAACTTTTTTTTTTTTTAAACACAACCTGTCAAATGACAATTTTTAGTTCCTCTTAGGAAATGCAATATATCCCATTTTTTTCAATTTGACTAGAGACCTAAAAAAAAAAAAATAAAGTTTATTAATATTTTTTTTCTCGGCAAGTTTTGTTTTTATATATATATATATTCCTTCATGTGTGTTTTGTTTTGAGGTCTTTGATTTAACAGACGTCAAGGATTGAAGTCAGGAGACAACCATAGCCAGTCTGACAAACCTTTATCCAAAAACAGTTCATTCCAGCAATCATGGAGGAAGTAACAATAGAAATAGAAGAGGCAGTGAAGGTAGACAGGCTGGATAGTACATAGATTAAAAAGAGGGAGGAGAAGCTTTTTTTTTTCTTTTTTCTTTTCTTTTTCTGATGGTCACATGTTTCCGTCCTTCCAGAAGTCAGGGATAAACTATTCTGTGAGGTAGAAGGAAGGCGGCTGTTTCTGTTATCTTGACTTATAGGGAGTGATGAGATGTTTAGAGAAGGCCTGGAGTTTTTCCACCCCACGCACCTCGTCGTCCATGAGTGGTAACTGGGTGATATGGAAGTCTTCATACAAATCGAGGATCTGTAAGAGAAAGCAGAAAACTAATATTTTGCTTAGGGGAAGAACAAACAAAATTGTAGCAGTCTTCTAGAATAAATAAAACTTTGTTGGGCTGAGATAAAGCTATCAGGCTGCAAGCATGCTTGATCTTGCACTAGATATCGAATTTAAAGTTTTATTTACTATCATAGTACATAGGATTATTTACATATGGATTGACACTTTGCCTGGGATCATAGTATCTATGCACTCATTGTGTTTTATATATGTGGATTTTTTTTTTTTGAAGCCTACAATATTGAAAAAAAAAAAAGTATTTGTTTATCTTAAAGTTTATAAATGTCTTTACTTAAATATCATTGTTTAGCCTGACTATTTATGCATTAAGATAAGTTTCAGTTTAAATGTTTATCTTTTTCGTGTTGTATATCAAAAGGAACACAAAAGACTTAACACAGCTACATTACGGTTAAAATAGATACTTTGTAGACAAAACTCTTTGGCCAGATTTTACTTTAATGTTATCGTCTTGTGAAGAGTAGAATGAACAGTTATAAATAAGCTACAAGAATTAGCTCAAAATGTCAGGTCTTAAAATAAAAAAAACAAAACTGCATTATCTCTTATGTGATAATTATCATTTTTGACATTGAAATCGCCTTTAAAAAAAAGAAAAATAATAAGTTATACCATATATACAGTGACTGGTAAAGAGGAATTGTGCTGTAAAAAGCATTAAAATAAGTTGTCTTAAAACAATACTTATTACAAATCAACAGTTTAGACCAGTGGTTCCCAACCTTTTCGAGTCATTCCCCACTTTTTAAAAATAAGATTACTAGTATTTAACTTTATTTTACATATAATTAGACAGCTTCATACTAAGAATTAGTTTAATTTTATAATTGTACAGCTGTTGCTGTGTATTTGTTACAAAAGCAAAAATAATTAGAACACCTTTGATATTCCAAAGAAATATATTCTGCTATCGTAACTGATATACACATCAATGTGATCTCTGTTCTTGTTTTTTTGCTACTAGTTTTTGATTTGTGTGTATTTGTAAGAGAGCACATCTTAAATCATTCTCAACTTGGAGCTTATTCGAATTGATAGATAGAAGTGCAGAAAACCCTATCTCTAGACTGGACTTTTATTTTTACCTAATAGCCTTATTCATCCCTACGTTGGGAACCACTGGTTTAGACAGTATTCCTGTTCATAAGTAAAATTAACTTACTTGCTCTATGTATTTGGACTGAATTTTATGACGAGCTTTGCACATGTTACATGTTTGTTCATCCTTTGGCACAAACAGCAGCTGGTTCACAAGGATGTTATGTGTATCAATACCATAGCGAGTGAGTTCCTGCACCAAACGTTCAGTTTCATACAAAGACAAAAACTCTGCAATACATACACACACAAATGTGGTTTGATCCTGAAATACAAAACAAAATGGTTTGATAAGAGCCATTTCACAACAACAAAAAACAAACTATAAAGCATTCAAAGCACATAGCTCTGTCAATGTTATAGTCACAAAAACAATACAAAACCTCCTGGATCTGCCCCAAAATTTAATCAATTCTTCCTTGGCCCACAGCTCATGCTTCCACAAGATGCCATTGAAATTCATTGAGAACTTTGAGATATTGCAGAGACAGACAGACATGGGTGAATAGATAACCTCTGTCCAACTTAGGCAGAGGCAAATAGTAGAGGGGTGATTATATACTCGACATTGTGGTAAAATTAACTGCTAAAATAAAACTGTCAGAATTGGGATATGAAGTCTTGCAGCATCCTACATATTTACTTGACATTTCTCTTACAGATTATCATCTTTTCAAGTATTAAGAACATCATACCTGTGATAAAAAGTTCAATAATACGGAAGCCATAATTCATGCTTTTACTGAATTTGTTTGTGACCACTAAACCTAAAGAATTTTATTGAGATGACAGATTATCAGAAGATTGTTGAAAAAGGTTATCGCTTCAAATGAGTCATATTTTGAAGAAATACTTGCTGTTTTTTGTTGTTTATATAGTCCTTGATCTTACCAGTCAAAAAAAGATATTTGATATATAACAACTTAATACATCTTTTTAAGTTACCAAACAAATATAAAGAGAACAAATTTGTAGTCTTGTACAAGCTGCTGACAATAAAAAGCTGCATTCTTGCTCCCATCTCCACTCCTATTGAAGATGATTACTGCAACTTTTGTATATATAATAAATAAAAGTCATAAAAATATATTTTTAGTATAGCTTAGCTCATTTGTAACATAAATCTTCCTAGATATATAAGACTTGTCGGTAAGAGAGCCGCCTACCAATCAGTTGGTCGTGATTTCAAATCACGGTAGGGGAATGTTAATTTTACATATCGGTTTGGTTTAACATGACGGGGCAGACAGTGAAGAGATTACTCCCCTAAATTTGGTGAGGATTGTTCTTGTTGTTATGGTAGAAAAACAAAGTCAACTCCAGACTTGGACTGGAGTTTGACAATGCTTCAAGTAGAAAAGTAGGCCAAGAAACATTCAAAGATAAAAAATAAAGCACAGAACTCACAGGATTTTTAAACTGGATGTTCACATTTCTGATGGTGTCAAGCATTTCATCTAGACGTCTGGTCATCTCATCTGCATTCAAATCTTGCATACCTAACATTCCGGCTACCTAAAAGAAATCCAGTCAAAAACAGTAGCAGTTTTAAATAGGGAAAATAAATAGTGTTGCAGGGGTAAAATATACCTTTTCAGTTTGAAAACTGACTTCTTACGATGATTGAACAGTTATTAAATGTTCAATAAATATACAAGGGAAGCCATTTATTATAATCACGGATAATGTTATCAAACAGTTATTGTTATCAAAATCAGTTGGACCCAAACAATTTATTTTATTTAAAATTTTTTTTAAAACTTGAAAAATTTCATATTAATTTTTTATAATGTAAAGTCGTTTATAACAATGAATGTAAATTGTTCCAATTTTTATGTTCGTTACTTAATGTTATTAGCCGGTTATTGTTATCTAAAAGACTGTGTCCCCAAGTGATCACAATAAGCGGCTTCCCATTATATCTAAATTCCAGGTTTAAAGGAGAGAAAGAACTAAATAGTAGGGCAGCTAATTGTAAAATCATTTATTTTGCATATGGCTTACTTTAGGCTGATTATGGAGAAATCAACGTTAGCCACTTGAAAATCCAATATTGCCACCATTTTTTAAGATGGCCACCAAATTATGGCTACTGAATTCAATTATTAAACTTTAAGATATTTTATGTCTCAGTTATCTAATATTCTACTTGATGATTCAGTTTTCATGGTAATTAGGTATCTGGATGCATCATTGTGTATTTATTGGATCTTAGAACTGGCAGATACAGCTACAAAGTGCAGTGCAGCTCGGGTTAAACTGATACCATTTGCATCTTCCATGACATTTGGTCTTACATCTACATTTCGCCAGCTGTTGGCAACAATAGGTTGGAGAGTCGTCCAGCAAACCTTCCATCCATCTGCATGCTTTGTCCACCCCCCAGTCACTAGGATTCAGGGCCTACATACAGTTGCCTGACTCCTTATATGTTCGTTGTTTCCTTGCAAACAAGTCCAGTCTTTCCTTATTAACTCCTACAGCAGTACTGGACCTGTCATATATGGTGACTACATACTTCTCTAAAGCCTGCAGATCAGTGACATCAATGACTGGTGGATGTTGGCTAAGTTTTGTGAAGACGACTGTGACCTGATCATACACATTCCAAGTGTTCCAAGCAGACCTCTTTCCTTTGCCTCAAAATGCTGACACTACATCACAACCACTAAAAGCATGGAAGAACAGGATTCCTCTTGTTTTTTCTAGACCAAGTACAGAGCAGATCTCATGAACGGGTATCCATTTCAGGCTTCATCTTTGACCAAAGGCAATGCACAGTTCTGCAAGACCCAGCTATTTAAGAGATGGAAAACAATACTGCAATTACATCTGTGTCATTTGCCTTAATCATAAATACCTTGTTGCCATTTAGGACTGAATCCTTTGCATGCACAAACATTTGTGTATCTGCCTCTTCATGAGTACAGGGAGATACATTGTTTAGACACATTGCTTGATTGGATAGTGCATTGTCCCCTTTGGTCACCATGTTTGTATTTGTTGTTTGGACACCAGCAATTTTGTCTGCTAGAAAATTAAAGAGCTCCGTTTTTTTGGTGTTGTCTCGCAGAAAGTTGTGCCAATTATTGGGTGTTTTGCTGAAGTCTGTAATCCTCCTTCTCATTCCCTGTCCTCGCTTTGTTCAGACTAGTTGGAACGTAAATATCAAAAACTATATCAGAGTGATTGAACCTTGTGGCATAGCGCTTTACTGCAGGATTAACATCTTGCATGGCATACTGGCCGAAGGTCTTTGATGCTCAGGGTGCCAAGGCATTCACTAATGCTGTGCCATTGATAACAATAGCATCTTGACTTTGGATTCAATGATCTCAGCCAGTTGAGATTTCTTGGTTACATGAAACTGTCCATTGTCGCTCAGAGATGCTTGGAACGGGTTGTTTTCATGCTGAAAGAACTCTATTAAATCTTACTCCCTTCTTTGACAAGAGATAAAGAGTTGAGAGAAAAGATGGAAGTCTTCCTTCAGTGTCATTTGAGTAGAACTGCTTGAATGTGCTTCTCTTTTGAAGAACTTAAAAACTGGTAAAATGTTCATTGAACCTCGGATTCAAGTGCTTTCATGAATGCATGACACCGACGTGCACCTTTCTCATAGTGTGTGGCACTTTCAGGATTAGAAATGTCCTTTGTGTCAAGGGTAAGAAAGTCATTGACTCTTCCTGAAAAAGATTACCAAACTCATGTATAACAGTTGTTAGTTTTTTTTTACTCTCTCAACAAATACCTTTTGAGACTTGTGTATGATCATGATGTTCAATATGTTGAGCTTCATTCTTGACATCTGATGATTTATCATACTGATAAACAAGCCAACTCACTTCAGGCCCAGCAACCATCCAGCTTTTGAGTGCTGATGGATCTTTAGTGAGGCCAATGGCGCCTCCATCACGCTTTATAACAGCATTTGCCTGTTCATGGGCTTGGTCTATTGCCATGGCTGTGAACAGTTGGTTTGATTTGTGGACAACAAAGTTTCCTTCAAAGAACTCTTTCACCACATCTGGGTTTTGCTTTTCAAGTGATAACATGTCACTGAGGTGTATAGAAAGCCAATGAGCATAATTCATGTAATCGGACGGGATCAAGCATCATTGCTTTGAACTGAGGGACATCTTTTGCAATTATACTCTAGCCATCCTGTTATGTACTATATGAAATTGGTGGACATTTTAGATCTTCAGTTGACAAAGACAGCACTTGTTCCAATCTGTTCACCCCTTGGACGAAGATTCTCCAATGTCAACCATCTTCAAGAATAAATGGTAATACACAATTAAAGGCTGATGGTTTACCCCCTTAGTTGTAAATACTTTCTTGTATGGGATGTCACAGAGTCCTCAACTTCCCTTAGGGGGTTCCTGTCACATTTGTTATTGATATATAATTTCTTCTACAAATTGTAAGAGTCAACTACTAGATTCAGACTTTTGACACTTGGAGCTGTCCAGTGTTTATCATCCGAGGTCAGTGACCCCAGCCAAATAAATCTTTATATTGTAAATTAGTCATGGTTTCACTTTTACTGTGAAAACATCCCTGACTTTATATAACATTATTTTTTGTCATTTATACAAGATATATACGCGCACATTATATATGTATTTGTGTGTATGTATATATGTATAAAAAATCAACTTCGTTCACTAATAGGTTAGAATACTTCTAGGTTTTATAAAGTATCTGGATTTTTGGTCAATATTGCCTACTAAAATTAATTAAGAGATTTGCTCATCATATCTTTGTAATCAAGAGGTATGTTCACATATACCCCTGTACTGAAAATTGCTCAAGGCTGGTCAGCAGGTGGTTTTATGAAGCTAGGTATACAGATAATATTTTGGCTAATAAAAAAAAAAGAAAAAAAAAAAGGGCCCTTCATCTGTTGTACTATTCAGCGAAAACGTATTCAGATATGAAGAATGTTTTGCTGGCACCCGGAAGATTTTGTGGAGGGAAAGAAGCCGGATCTATAGATCAGAATACAGCCTTCTGTGAGGAAGGTTTTGTGGACGCCGGCTGTGATGCGTGTGTTGTCTCCATAGTACAGATTTTCAAAGGTGGGTTAAAATTGACTCCATTTAAATACGATCAATGGCAGAAAAAGGCAACAGCAATGAGTGACAAATGAAAGAGACAAACATTTCTTTATTCAAACAAGTTAAATGTTTATGTGTGTATGTAAACTAAAAGTCAATTGTCCGTGTGTATGCGTGTAAATATGTAAAAGTCCTTTGTTCCAGTATATTTGTTTTAGTGTAGGTTTGTGATCATGCAAATAAAATGTTTTGGCTAAAAAGCCTTTCATGATGATAATGTACGTGTGTGTGTAAATGTGTAAAACTGGAATTGGCTTACATACAGTTTGAGGTGTTTTATATTCTGGCCCGTCCGTAGCACGTGTGAAGAATCCGTACTCGACAGGCCAAAATCATAAAGGCGGCGGCGGCGGCGGCGCCACTACGCGCGTCTGGTCAGGAAGACAGACTGGGAGGAAAAAAGAGGCCAATTCAAAACTAGCGCCTGTCACGTGATTACTTGCTGGTCCTTGATTGGCTGTCAGGGCACAAGGTTTAGCTTATCGTGGGTGGAGAGTTCCACTCACAGGAGACAACTCTGCTTGGGTCAACACACAGAAAATATTCATCAGTTCCCAAGAATGAGATAATCCTTGCTTATATGGATTTAAAATAACGTTTATATGCTGTGTTTTGCTATTGTATTTTGCATCCGTATAAGCAAGGAATATCAAAGGGTAATTCCATGACAACTCAACCAAGGCCCAAAACCCTTATGTCTCAGATTTTCTTGAAATTTGTGTCACACAATCTTTACCAGGAGATAAGTAACTGCTTTGCGCTGGAGGTGTTGTGCATGCACTTAATTCTGGCATCAGCATGTTCTTCTGAAATCTCAAGAACCATACCAACATACCATCTCTCATCATAAATTGCTGCAACATAATTACTGCTTTTCAAGTCCTCTATTCAGACAAACAGGTCATTGTCTCCTTCATTCAACTGCAGGTCAATGTATGTTTTTTCAATGGAATGTACAAACATTTTCACACATTCAGTTCTGCCCTTGCAAGGTAAGAGCAATGGTGGCTTCTGGTTCCTATGATCGTTTTTGAGCTTTCAAGACGCTCTTTTATGGTCAGGGTGTGATTCGCAACATCCTGTGATGTGACAAAAGAATTTTATGCCTTTGATATTTTTTTTCTGCCCAGTCAAACATTTGCAATGGATCTAGGATTTGCTGGTCTAGTGGACTCTCCAAGGCCACTAAACGCTTGACCATGCCGCCTATTCCATCACAAGGACTTTTACCATGGCTGGTTGCAAAAAAGTGCCATTCAGCATCAACACCAAAATCATTTTTATGAAATGACAAGTTCATGAAATTTTTATAATTTTTAAATTGGCCACCAGCACTATTACTATAGCAATAGTGCTGGTGGCCAATTTAAAAATTATAAAAATTTCATGAACTTGTCATTTGCACGGCATCCTGGCAAATGAAAGAGTAGTTTTCTGCAAAATCTAACAAGATAATAGCTTTGTGTGGACCCAATTCCGTTTTCAAAGACTTCAAGTATTGTGCTTGCACCTTAGCAATAAAATGATGCTTCCCGTATCCAATTTTTTTTGCTAGCATCTGAATGAAACCATCGCAACTTTCAGACACGTCCTTTAAATGCATGTGTTTTTCGTCGTTCACTCATTACTTATAGTTAACAATAGAATCACTGTCAAATCCTTCAGTTTCAAAAATGGTCTTTAAATAAGTTATCAAGTTATCTTTTCCTGGACATTTGGAGTAAAGACTCATCATGCAATCCTTCTGTTCAAGTGAACATACTATTTTCAAAAATTTGTAATCCACTTTGACGGGTAGAACATTTATATGGAGTTTAATGTTTTGGTGTGTCACTATCTCCTGCTGTTACCACCCACTTAGGCCGGAGTTCACAAAATTTTGATAAGCCAATGATTTTATTGGGAAACTATTTTATAAATTCCAAATGAAGTTCCCCCAAATTTACAAGCAACAAATGTTTCTGCATTTTTACTTTTTTATTGTCTATTCTTACACGCCAGGAGACATTCGGGAAAATTAGTCATCTTGGTAAAATTGTATTACTTTGTTAATTGTATCCTGACTCAAAGATTTTCCGCATTTATTCGGTACAACATGAATAATCCCAAACTCCTTTTGAGTGCTTTACTGCACGCACTGTCACTCCAAACTCTTTTTCATTCTCTAAAGATATACAGGGTGTATCAGATTGCCATGTTAAATTGAAACATTGGTGTTGATCAAAGGAAATTTTCCCTCACAAAAATAAATTTGCATTGACTTATGCCCAATTGAAAACATGCCATAAGAATTGTTCTGTAAGTTGGAACTTACAGACCGTACCTGTAATTAACCCAAGAAGTTTACACTAAACCGTTTTCAAAATGTTGTAAGGCAGCTAGTTGGTAAGCTTCATAATCCCTCAATCCAATTCACCTAATGAAGAAACCCCACACTGGAGGAGCAGCTTGGCTCTAATCATAACCCATCTATAGCTCCCAACTAGCAACCCAATTTGCTTCACATTATGGCATCAGTGGGTGGGGGGCATGTATAGGATGACAGAGATATGGAAACAGCTGATTTAACTGTCTGGAAAAACAAAAAAATTTTTGAATGGTAAACAGAGATGGATGGTAGTAATGGACACGGAAAAATAACAAAAAATTGCTTGGAAAATGGATATTCAGTGAATGAAGTAAGAGAGGGGCTGAAACCAGAGCTACCATCAAAACGAGAAAGTGCTCCCTCAGAGTTGAAAATACATGTTCATATTGCGGATATGGAACAAGATTTTGTTGAGACAAAGAGCTCCTGGCCAAAATTTCAAACTGGGAGGACAAGGACAGTTTGGAAAATAGTCTGCAATTGTAACATGTAAAGAAATACAAAAGAAATAGAAGTTTTTCTTACTTCTTTTGGAATGGGATGGCTTGTTGAACGGATTGCCGCATTTCTTTTGCAGCAGTGTGTACTTTGTATAAGGTCTGTTGTAATGTGCAGAGCAAATTGTTACTACCTGCGATGCATCTTTCTTTAAACCAGATCTCAGTAAGTTAACAGTTCTCTTCGAATCATCCACGTCCAAAATTTCAACCGGAATTCATGATAAACGGCTCATTTAAAGATTGGCCAAAGAAACATCCAGCAGAAACCTTCCGACATTATTCGCTATTTTATCGTGAAAGAAAATAAATATAACATGGTGGTACTCATCAGATTCTTACACAACTAATGCACGTTGCATACTGGCACTCATAAATATAGTTAAAATAATTACACTATCATATTTCTTCACAAGCTAACAATAAATAGATTAGGCAAATAAGTCATTTAATTCATCATTGCATCAATTAGGGGATTAATCAGAACCCAAATTCACACAAAGACTTTCCACAATAATGTTTTTCTATACTTCTGCATGTCATTAAAAATCTATGGTATTGAAAAATCAGTATATGGCAAGGAAACATTTTTATTTAGAGCATTTTAGTAACATCACATATCAGGATAAAACCACACAAATCTGAAACTGATTTTTTTTAAGATTGGGAACCGATAACGTTGTGCAATATTACACACTTTAAAAACAAAATTTTTTTATTACATTATAGAAAAATTGCCATGTTATTGAAATGGTGTAACCTGGAAAGGAAGAGAGTGCCCACTGATTTTCTTGCATTTTTTAATAGTTTTCTATATCATTTAAAACACTAATAGCTTTAGAGATGGCATATCTTCAATTTTTGCATGTCGAAAATCGTTATTTTTGGCGCTTTATTTATTGGGGTCACTTTCTTGTAAAGCCATCTTATGAAAACATAGTTGTGTTTTCCCATATTTGCAAAGATACAGATGATTTGAACAAATTAAAAATTTTAAGGTAAAATTTCTACCCAATCAAAAGTTATGGCTACTTGAATCACAAAAATTGGTCACTGGTGTAAGCTGGTAGAGCCCGAAAAGTTTAAAAATCGACTGGAGATTCAAATGCTCATAAAAGAATTCAATGGATAAAGATATACACTTGAAATTTTAGCCAATGACATAACTTGATATAAGTGGTAGAAATTTCAAGGAAATCTGAGAGGTAAAGGTTTAGCACCCTACTGAATTTGGTTGAGTTGATGTGGAACTTATTTCAGAAAAAAACACATTCCCCCAACTACTAAAAACCACACTTGCTGCATACGTAATAAATCTTTAAATAATCGATTGGTGAAAATCCCATGTTTCTATCTTCATTAACCTTCAAAAAGCGTGACGAACGGGTTGGGCCGCGTCCTTTTTTTTAAAAAACAAAATCTATATGAATGTTATGGAATGGTGAAAACCGCATGCTTTTATCTTCAATAGTTTCCAAGATATGGGGCAGTTTTGCGACCAATACATTTGATAAGAGCGACCTCGCTTATGGCTGTACAGGTTGATTTTCAAGTGGCTAAAGTAACTTTTATATCAACTAATCCTTGATGAGTCCCTGTGCAAAATTTGGTGAAAATCCCAGGTTTCTATCTTCATCAGTTTCTGAGTTATTAAGCTTCAGAAAGCGTGATGAACGGGCCGGGCCAGATCAAGTCGTTTAAGAGAAAATCTATATGAATGTTATGGCGAAAACTGCATGCTTCTATCTTCAATAGTTTCTGAGATATGGGGCAGTTATGTGACCAATACATTTAATAAGAGCGACCTTGCCTACGGCTCCACAGGTTGATTTTCAAGTGGTTAACGTTATTTTTATATCATGCAAAATTTGGTGCTTGTATCACAAAGTGAACGATTCGGACCAAAATTTGCAGTTAGGAGGGAAAGATAGTTAAAACTTACCTGTGAGATAAAAGGATTAAAGTGGCTACGGATCCGCAGCAATTTCCCAAGACCCTTCTCGACAACACTGGGGAAGGAGAGGAGACGCAGAGTATGTCCTGTTGGCGCTGTGTCAAACACAACGCATGAAAAGTTCATACCTTTTACTAACCTAAAATCAGAGGGAACACATTGCAGAAACAGTGACCAATTGAAAAAAAGGGGGATTAATGAACAAGTTACTTGTCATTTTTTGTTGGGCAGTGACCATGAAAAAAGTGTGAATGTTCAAAAACAAAAAAGTGTGAATGCTACCAGACTCAAACTAAGGGATGACTTTAGCATAAACTTAGATTGCAAATTGACCCTCCCCCCAACATGGGGGTGATTTTAAAACAACAACTTTTTTTCTAGACATAAGGAGTAAATGTTTATATTTTCAGCCCTCTAACTCCATTGGTGTGGCCTGTATGCGTGATATATACATAGGTTTTTTTTAGTTGGGCTGGCTGGCTATGTTGACAGTTTTCTGTTTCTAATAAAACATTTAAGCTCAGTTAAAATACACAGAATTATTCTAAAAGGGTTTTTCCACTTTGTTTACTGAGTAGGCATGGGTGGCCTAACAGTGATCAGTGCAAAGAATGGAATTGGGGAGTTGAGTTCTAACTCCTGTGGAGACAGTTTGAGTTCAGAGCGCACTAATGCTCTTGGGAAAGGCATGAATCCATCTCTTCCTCCAGCTATGGGCAAATAGCAGGGCAAACTGGGCTATCTAGTTGGACAAATCTGATTCCAAACCACAGTGTGAAAGTCTTACAACTGAACCCCGATTTTCTTTGGTGACAGACCCTTTGTGCAAGAATGTACAAGCTGGAATAAAATGATTTGTTCTTGTTTAAATTTAAATTTAAAATTTAAACCGTTTTTTTCATTATTTCCTGCCTTGGTCTTACATACTAAATCACACGGCTTGCATTTGTGACTTGACAAAACATCCTATGATACAAGGTGCTACCCAAAGGTTTGCAGAGCTAAAGCCATAAAATGGCTTCCTCAAAGAAAGAAAGAATTGGTAGAAGATGAAGTCCTTTATTTCTTGGTGTAGTGATTTTGAGAGATATGTGAAAAGTCCAGCAAGACACAAGAAATGCTAAGTAACTTGACAGAACAGCTTCCCTGAACTTTGGGGTAGCACTTTGTATTATCGACATCTTATGTTATGCATGGTGAACATTGACTAGGATACACTTGTCGTAGTCACACTAGTGTCCATCAACTTTTTTGTGAAGGCTTGTACTTACTTAATGACCTCTGCGAAACTCATAGCTTCATCGATGCCAGGGAATGCTCCAAGTAGTTCTTGCATCATTGTCTTACCCATACTCATCATGTCTGCTACAAGAGAGATGAGGAAATAAAAGCTGTTTAGTTTAATAACAGAGACTATAAACAGAAAAGAACAGAGACTATAAACAGAAAAGAACAGAGACTATAAACAGAAAAGAACAGAGACTATAAACAGAAAAGAAAAATTATGAAAACCAGAAGAAAAGTATAAGAGGGAAAAAAAAGAGTTCTTTTATAAAGGTTGAAGAAGGAATTTTAAATTCATTGACGCCCCATGTGCATGTATATATGAAAGAAATACATATTTTTGATCGATACACATTTTTGTATATTTTGTTCGAAAATCAAGTAAAGATACATGTAACTAATATATATTGAAAAATATAGAATAGATACCTTCTTCAAAATATTCCTCGGGTAATTCAGATAATCCTAAGTTGGGATCAATCTCCTGAAAAAGATTATACAGAAAAAAAAAGAAGAAAAAAGCAAAGGATTAAGTGTTGTTTAATTAGGTTGATGCACAAATTTCCAGCACTCTTTTGCACAATGTTAGAGAAAATAAACTTAACTTTTTATTGTTTGTGCATGCATATTCTTTAAGAACTGTTTGAAAAATAGTGATAATTTTTTACTTTATTTTGATGAAAATCATGGCTTAATATAGAATGCACTTTTGATGCTGTTTACTCTGGGGAAAAAGGGCAGCAAAAACTAGACAACGGATTACTGAGGCTTACGGTAATAATACATTAAGTGCAAGCATGTATTGAGAATAGTTTGCAAAGTTTAAAAAAGAGAAGACTTTGAGATCAAGAAAATAAGCAGCATTTACGGCATTATGCTTTTGTTATTTTAAGGAAGTGAAAATATGTGACTCAAATGCAAAAAAAAGATTTGTGCAGTTTATGGAGAAGCTATTGCGAATGATTGAATGTGACAAAAGTGGTTTGCAAAGTTTTGTACTAGAGATTTCTAGCTGAACAATGCTCCACAGTCAGGTAGATCAGTATAGCAATCAAATCAAGACATTACTTGAGAATAATCAACATTATACAATGCGGGAGATGGAGCCAACATACTCAAAATATCCAAAAAACCATTTGCACCAGCTTGGTTATGTTAATCACTTTGATGTGTGACTTCCACATAAGTTAAGTGAAAAAAAAAACTTTGACAGTATTTAAACATCAACAAGGGATGCTAGAGATCCTGGGGATAGTGAAATTAACCACCACAAACTGGTCTTCAGACAAAGAAGGTGATGCTACATATATGGTGGGATTGGAAGGGAGTCCTCTATGAACACCTTCCAGAGAAGCAAACAATTGATTCAAACAAGTACTGCTCTCAATTAGACCAATTGAAAGCAGCAATGGATGAAAAGCCTTCAGAATTATTTAAGAGAAAGGATCTGATATTCCATTACATCTTTCTTTGTGATCAGGCACAAATTGCTAAAGCTTGGCTGGGAAGTTTTCATTCATCTGCCATATTAAGCAGCTATTGTATCTTTGGATTATTATTTATTCCAGTTTTCACAGAATTCTCTCTATGAAAAATTTCAATTTCCTGGAAGACAGCAAAAAACACTTAAAGTAATTCTTTGCTGAGGAAGATAAAAAGTTCTAGGAGGATGGAATTATGAAGTTGCCAAAAGATAGTGGAACAAGACGGTAAATATGTTGTTCAATAAAGTTAATTTCTTTTATTTTACTACATAAACCGAGTTAACTTTTTATATTACCCAATGCAGGAAACGGATTTGTATTTAGTTATTGCTAACAAAAACGGAGAGATGCATTCTTGTCATAAAAACTGCAAATAACTATGTGTATATATAAAAGAGAAATTGGAAAAGGATTTTTCTGGAACATCAACATGTATGTGTGTTGTGTATTCCAAAGCATCTTTTCTTACTAAAAACAAAATGGATAAATAATCGTGTGGGGACAATTTGACAGATGAATGAAAATAGAAATGGTAGATGAGCATGAATCAGGGAAGTGTGGAGTAGCATAAGCATGGAAAAACGCAATCAGTTCACTTCACACTAATGCCCCTGGGAAAAGCATGAATCTACCCCCCCCTTATGAGTAAATAGCAGCCCATCAAAGAGAAGGTTACTCCGACAGAAAAAGCAGTTGCCATAGCTGGTCCTAAGCCCGAATAAAGGAGGAGGATTGGGATAGGGCTAGCAACTCCACCTCGTAAAAATGTACTTGCTGCAGCCCTATGCTCCACAAGGAGTGTACAGGAATAAACAAAGCATGAATCAGAGTCAATTCTTTTCCAAATTGTTGGAAACGTGAGGGCAGCTTTTAGGCTTTCTCTCTGAATATTGTTGTAAACAGATTGGTTCATGACAATTCAGATATGTTCCACAACTTGTGGCAGTTTTCTGAATCTCACCATTCCAAAATACAAAGTTTTTAAAAAGATATATCATCTCCAATAAAATGCCTTGCTGCACCTCAGTAATAACCACAGAAATCAGTCCAAACTGAACCCTTCCAATCTAACTGGAAGTACAATTTAGATCACATATGGGTGACCATTGGCCCACAGCAACATTGTGGTCTGCGGCCAATCTAGGCATTAATTAAAAATTTTATCTAATATTTCTCAGAAAGGCAATTTTATAATTTATATTGTAAATTTACAATTGGTTTGGCTTCCCAAAATCAATAATATAATAATTGTAATTCATAGGTTTGTCTAAAATAGAATTATGTATGTAAATTAAGTACACTTTCCGTAATACGATCTTCATTTTTTAAGTGTATGCGTGGCCCGAATAAAGATGAAAAATGTCTTATGTGGCCCACTAGATCAAAAAGGTTGCCCATGCCTGATTTTGATATGTCAAGTGATAAGGATATCCATAATAACGAGAGAAAGCCTGGAGTCATTCTTGACCTCTTGAATTCAGTAGTAATGATCTATGAGACTAGCTTGCTAACAACTACTCAATTGCAAGAACAGAACTGCGGGACAGTCTATTATAAATACATGAATTGAATAGATAGCTTTACAAACAAGCAAGGCTAGATTTGCAGAGCACCCATTAAAAAAAGAATTCACCAGACTACTGTACTAACCACTATTCTTGGACATGGAATAACTGAATACAGAACTTTGGAAAAGGTAAAGAAGAAAGTAAAACAGATATATATATAATATAATATATAACATTTTAACAGCTTTGAAGTAGAGTACTATTAAGTCTTAAAGTAAGAGAATGTGAAGAAACTGCTTGAATCTACATTATATATATCTATAATATTTGAGCCCTTTATTTGTTTGTCCATGCCTCTTCATTAAAACTACAAGGCCCATTGACCTAATATATGGTATGGAGAATCAATAAAAAAAAAATCGACTTCTCACATAGGCTAGCATTGGAAGTCATTCAGGTCACCAGGTCATTTCTTTCTCAATCTCCGGTTCTGAACATTGGAAACATAATTTTTATATCAGAATTTTCCCCTATCATTCTTATTATTAAGGACACAAATATTTCTTACAATAAAATTATTTTTTTATAAAATATCGACATCTTTTAAAAAATTTTTTTATTCACAATGGAAGTAACTTCAAAGCTGTAGTTTCGTATAACGGCTGGAAAGTAAGGGTACAACGTCAAGAGAATGTCCCAACACGAAATAAATTTTTGCAGGAATGTTCCAAGAGTAAGGTTTAACACACACAATTATATATCTCAGATAGATATTCAAAGAGAGTCAGGTAACAAATTTCCCAAGAGCTAACAACAAAAGAAAAGATGTTACAAACAAATCTCACCATAGCATACAAATTGTCGAAACCCTGTACTTGATTGGGTATCTTGGAAAACTTTTGGTTGAAAGCATCGGAGATGTTGTGTGCTGGGTCAGTGGAGATGATCAACACTGTCTCACGTACTTTGGCCAGTTCTATGGCAAGGCAGCAACTATAAAAACAAAATGGTAAAGAAAAGTTAGGCACCAATAGCAGAATCGAAACAAACACCCTAACAGAAATTATTCTTGGTTCACAATAATAAACATTTTCTTTAAGCATGGTTGTAACACACCAACATCTGTGGATCATTTGCTATCCTTTAGAAATTACAGAGGTGGCTACTAATTGTGATTACATTGAGACAGGGTGTTTTAGATAACAATAACTGGCAGATAACATTAAACAAAGGATATAAAAAGTGGAACAATTTACATTATGAACAACTTTACATTATATCAAGAAAAAGAACAGACTGTTCAAAACCTGCAACGTTGTTTATACAATTTGCTTCTGTAATAAAACTATTTGTTTCCAATTGATTTTTAAAGTTAATCCCGTTAAAACACCCAAAACAAAAATAAATAATCATTGCATCAAAAATAAAATGTAAATTATCATCCGAAATGCAATATAATTCATTGGGAAATGATATGATATAATATATGAAGACCACACTGGAAAAATGATCAAACTCACTTTTTTTTTATCATTTTGAGTAATTTGGTTTTCAAACGTCAAAATCTAATAGCTCTTTTAGTGGATCGGTAAACTTAAAAGCTAAATAACCATTGAGTGATCATTTTCTAGTTGTATTGCAAATAACTAAACAGTTTAACTGTAGTCACACCTAGTAGAGGTAGTAACTCAATAAATGGAGTTCGGTCATTTTCCAGTGTCTTCATATATATGAAGTGTATACATTAGTTATAAACACTGTATAGTCTGCTTTCTTCGTTTCTTTTTTTTATCTTGAGAAATGATCTTAAAGAATTCATCTTTCTTCATCCACTCTCCCTATCCTTCCTTATGAACCGATTCAAATTTTGTCAGAATGAAAAACTTTTTTCGTCGCAGTTAAAAATGGTTACTTTCTGAATGTCTGGATCTATAATTTTTTTTAATAAAAAAAATTAGTTAGTTCCTCTTCTCATATTTTGGTTAGTTTTTATTACAAATTTAAAAAAAAATTAATTTATTAAAAATATGTTGCCAAAGATCTAATATGGATTTAAATTTTTTCTTTGCAGCCACTAAAGTATAAAATAGTTACAAAAGAAAATGTTTGTCTTTATTGTACTTTTATTTATTTTTTCATTTAGTGATATTCATTTTTAATGACTACATAAAGAACACCATACTTATTTATTCCAATTCATGAAATTTAATCCAAATTCAATTTGAATTTTATCAAACATTTATACTCTACTAAAACTAACCAAAATATGAGAAGAAAATTAACTCATTTTTATAAAAATTACGGAAAAGTACCTAAAAATTAATGTGATTAATATAAATAATTTCTATTTCATTTTTACCTCTGCCAACGAAGTTGGTGAGGTATATGTATTCGGTTGTGTCTTTCCGTCTGTCTGTCCACATGATAACTCCAAAAGTGTGGAAGGGTGGGCAATAGGCTACGCAAGAATTGATTACATTTTGGGGTGGATCCATGCACAATTACTTCCCCTGACAATGGCATTGGCAGAGGTATGCACTCTCTGAGTGCTTTATAGTTAATTAAGTGTTTGGGACTGACTGATTTTGATAACAATAACTGTTTGATAACATTAACCGTGATTATAATAAACAGCTTCCTCTGTATAAAGTTACAGAACAACAAATATTGAAAGAAGCAGCAATATTGGTTTTAAATGTTGAGGAAGCTTGGGTAAGAACTTAATTTTATAATTTTTAATGTTATAAAAGAACAGGTAATGTGATAATGTAT
Organism: Architeuthis dux; assembly: GCA_006491835.1. Classification (NCBI taxonomy): domain Eukaryota; kingdom Metazoa; phylum Mollusca; class Cephalopoda; order Oegopsida; family Architeuthidae; genus Architeuthis; species Architeuthis dux. The sequence goes on from VCCN01004350.1 coordinate 2,929,326, forward strand.
TTGAATATTTTATTGCTGTGGAATGGTAAGTGTCCTATAACATTTAACTTGCTTTTATAATTGCATTCCTAAGAAGCACAAATTAACTTATATAATTTGCCACACAGTAGTTAAATATTTTGTTTGTAAGGTCATTTGTCAAGGGAGATAAATTAAATGCTCATTAAAAAAATGTAAAAAATCCGGATTCATTTGGGTTGGACATGAACAAGAAAATATTTTTGATATGGTAGAGTGCAATTGCGAAATTATTTAAATACTGCAGTCATTTTTTGATGGCATGGGTAAACCAGTAATAATGAAAATCTTCAAAGAACACAAATACCATAGCTCAATGAAATCTTCAATAAAAAGGCCAGTCATTATTTAAAAATGTTATGTCTACTTTTTACCTTCATATTAATTTATTAGTTGCTTTTTATTGCAACTTTTTACTCTGCTATTTACTCACTGCCAAATGGAAATGTGTGTGTGCTTGCACACCCAAGATGGAGTGTTATGTCGAAAAATATAGACCTTTTTCACTAGATAAATTATCCTGTATAATTAAAACAACTCAATTTAAGCCATAATTGAAAATATTAAAATAATTATTCCCTGGCTGCTAAAATACTTAGCCTAACTATTTTTTTAATTAGAGTTAAAACTAAAAACTGATATTTAAACAGTTGTGTTTCATTAAGGCCAAGTGATGCTGTATGAAATGGCTAACATAATTGTGAAGCCTAATACTAATTCAATTTGCTTGAAAGTTTGTAGCCTAACATGTAGATTTTGATCTGAAATTTTCATTGTATAATATGATTAATATTCACCAAAGAATACAGACTGAGTACCAAAACTTGCTCAAAAGATTTTAGGTCAAAATTTGCAAAATTTAATGTTTAATCATCAAATATTTTCTCTACCACCAAAAATATTTAGTCTGTTAACTCATTCCTCCCTGAACCAGACTACAGGCGTGCTATGTAGCATTTGTTAAATCGGCTCTGATTTATGGACATTCCTGTACCAGCTACAGCAGTTTATAGATAATTTATTAAATATTATTAAAAATAATCGAAAAATTGTTTTTAAGATTGCTAAAAAAATTTTTTAATTTAAATCATAACAATGCCAATCAATCGATAATACTACCTTTTTCAATTAACTTTTCTATGGTTTTATTTCACCGGACTTAGAAATGATACATTGGGAATAATCACTGAAAATTTAGTAAGCGTACATTTAATATTAAGAGATATAGCAATTTATTTACTGCCCATTGTATTTTTTTTGTTCAGCAACAGGCTGTTAGATTAGTCTCAGGGCACACAGGAACATTGTTAGACGGAAGGAGTCAGGTAGGCAGGGAATTTATCAAATTTGTCTCTTAGGGAGGAAAGAGTTAATGCAGAAAATGATGAAAGCTAATTGTGTAAGTTCAGGAATAAAGTCATTTTGCAGCCAGGCACAGTATACTTTCTCTTCTATTGGAGCCACGGCTCAACCCCTAATTCTGCAAATGGAATAATTAATAAAAAAACAAATTTATTGCTTCACTACAATAAAATAAACCAATCACCTTTCTCAATGCTTTTTATAGATCAATTTTATCATGTATAGAAGTTATGAACATTTAAAACTGCAGTCAACATGTTTTTTCTTTCTTGAATTGTCTTCGCAGCATATTGTTTCAGTAGTAAATAAACATTTTCAACTACTGCATGTTTTGATTGATGGCACATCAACCCTTGGTGGGTCATTTAGTGCCGAATTCTGTAGGAGGAGGAGGAGGAGGGGGGATCCCATGACCCTGTGACTAGAGACTTGAGGGGAGAGAATCCCAAATCCTTGTCACTTACTGCATGTTTTATTAAATAGTTAGAGACATAACAAATATTGTACATATAACACTTTTTTTGTAATGTTTATAGGCACTAAATGGTTGATTTTGTGTTCTATGTTCAATCATGGATCTAGTCTATACTTAAACTTCAAAGTTACAGTATCCAGATTCCTAACTATTGAACTGTACTGCCACATCAACACTTATGGGTACTGTCATGCAAAACACCTTTTCTCTTGTGTAGGAGGAAAATATTGATGTTAAATTTGACTAGTTTTTACCTTCATCCTAATTTTGTATAAAAACAACCAAAATTAGGATGAAGGTAAAAACTAGTCAAATTTAATAAAAAATGGTATGTTACAATACTTCATCCAATAATAATAAAGAATGATGAAGTAATTGAGTATTAATTTCATGGTTAAGAGCGTTTGAAACTGGAACTGACTTTTTGAAAAATTTTCATTGAGAAAACTTATGCTAAATCATTCAGTGATTGAGGATTTTAACTAGCAGCAAAGTACCTGTCAAAACTGATAGGATTATTTGCATATGGATTGACACTTCTGCCTAGGATCAGAGTATCTGTATGCTCCACCTAGGATCAAAGAGTCACTCCCCGGCCCTCTGCATAGGATCAGTGCACTCATTGAAAAGTGTTATACACAAAAATATATATTTACATATAGATACACATTGCGTTTTATATATGTGTATGTGGCTTTTGTGCTTTTGAAAATTTAACTCAGGGTCATTCAGTACTCTCTGGGATAAATTATACAGATAACAGCCCTATTCTGTCAGTAATGCTTGCCTTAATTCCGGACTACTGACAATACTTTTCTTCTTGATATTAAAGGCAGAACATACAGATTGAGTGCTAAAATAAATGCTACCACTAGAAATATTTAATTTGTTAGTGCAGAAAAAGGATGAAAATGAAGCCAGGGGTCGGGTTGTTGTAGTGATAGAGTAAGAGGAAAGTCAGTTGGCAGCAATAAGAAGATGTAACAGTAAAGAGAGTAGAGAGAGAATAAATAAAATACATATATATAGAGAGAGTAAATAAAATAGTTTAGCATTGTTGAATAGTAGTAAGTGCCTTAGCCTGGCCGAAGGAATGAATGAATGGAATGATATGGAATGATATGGGAGTAAAAAGTGATAGCTAAACTACATGCTGATTGGTCAAGAGACAAAGAAACTTTGAATTTTGGTGCCAAAAATGTTCTGAGAACAAAAGAAATGAGTGCCCAGTCTTCGCAAAGACATTGACCAATGCAGTTTGCCTTGCGGCCTCTCTGCCAGTGACAAGGAGAAGGGGAGAGATGGAAAGAGTATACAAAGTCAGTGGGGCTAGGGGACTGAGGAAAATATAGTTGTTTGACTACATAGTAGCAGTTTAAAAGTAGAAGTTGTGAGAATATTTTTATTCATGGAAAATAGTGTTCTGCTAATGTTTCTGGCTTGTGTCCGTCTGTTGCATACCTGATGCAACTGAAAATAAACCTTATTTTCTACCTGGCAAAAGTTAGGGTTTTGTTATATAGGTTTCTCTCTGGACGAGAGAAAGTTATTAGTACACAAAGTTATGCCCCGTTTTCAGTCAGTCTTCATCCAGCGGTTAAAATACATTCACCATGTTTTGGTAATGGTACTCAGTGATATAAATCGGGTTTCTGTCATCATTCCAGAAACAACCAGAATTAATAGTCGTCGGAAAAAAGGACAAGTAACGGTTTTAAAAGCCCAAATCTTGCCTACTTATACCGATTTATTTAATAAGTCCCACTGGTGACATCATGGTTACATAAGCAGCTAGTTTCATAATAATACAAATCAGATATACATTTTAAGATATATTCAATAATTTTGAAAATGATTTGTGTGCTCTCCAACCTGCTTTTGAAGTAACAGCACGTTTGTCCTGCAGGTAGAAAGAAGTAAAGTGGCCTATCATTTGTCTCTTGTCAATATTTTATTGCCAACCAGGCCATCTGTTGCATGTAGACATTATCAATAGAAGCAAACTAATGCCATAAATTGCCAGTTATGATAAACAGTTGAAATAAATGGACCAAACCAAATCTCTGAGATAGTTTTTAAAGGTTCCATATATGTGTTTACATGGAGGTGTGAAGTACTGTAACTGTTATCAGCATGATAAACGCAATTTGGCAGAGTTTGAATTAGCACAGTTTCTCCACAAACATGGAGGAAAAACCCCCCCCCCAAAAAAACAAAACCTTCCAAACCACTATCATCAGTCTTTGTAAATAAAATTGTTTTTAATACTTTCTTATAACATCACCATCACTTCATACAGATGTTCTTAGAAGAAGTTAAGACCATAAATTCAAAGAATTACAATTTATGATGATAAAAATTCAAATATTTTTGAATGTCCGAGTTCTTTTAACCAAAACTATAGGCAGGAACTCTGCAAAGATGTTCCTTTTGGGTCATCATCATCTTGCTGGTTCCAAGTCTGGGTAAAAGAGGAGGGGTGGGCAACTCCACCTTGTAAACCTACTTGCTATTGAAATTACATCAGCGTCACCCCAGTGAGAGCCTGGTCAGGAAGATTCCTCTTTAGAAGTGCTTATGACGCATGCTGGTGAAAACCCATGGGAAGCCAGTTTGACGGACAACCTTTTAACGACAAAGGCTAAAACTAAGATAGGGACCGGGCACATCAGAACGCTGTTTGAGACCGGGAAATCAGCTCAAGTGGCGGCCTGGTAATCCGCAATGCAGGAGAAGAGTTGGTAGGCCAAAGCAGACCCGGAAAAGATCAGTAGGGAGCTAGGCAAAGTCAGTTGGACCGACATGACCCCAGCTGAAGGGTGTTGCCCAGAACTGAGTCCGCTGGTGTGGTTGTGGCCCTATGCTACACAAGGGGTTTATAAGAATAAACAAACATGCAAGCAGGACAGAGTTTAATCTCTGACTGACATGAACTAGTAGAAACAACAAAGTTTTAATTTGCTAGAGAGCAAAATAGTGACAATGTTTGGAGATTACATAATTGCAAACAAGGGCAACACTTCTTACATTAATCTTTCGGGGCTGGGACATTTTTTCTTTTGGAGGTGGAAAAAAACAAAAAACAAAACAAACAAACACTCTTCAAATCTGTTATCATAATTCATATCAGTTATACTTTTCTATGTCACAAAAGAGATGATGATTAGTGCTTATTCAAAGGGGTGAAGTAACATATTTTATCAACTTTCAGAAACCTTTGGCCTTGATGTTCTCATGCAGCTGTATCAATTGGGTATCATTTATAGTTAACTTTTGTTATAATCCCAAGAGACTGATATCATCTTGTCCACTGATGGAACACAAATAAAAATTATCATACAAAACAATTTAAATTTTTAATCCCAACACCAAACACTAAAAATATTAGACAAATGACATGTTAATACTTCAATGCTTATTCCCATCACCCTCAGAACATATGTATGTATGACAAAAGGAGAGAGAGTTAAGGTTCAAGATATCTCATCTTAGAGAAAGAATTTGATTCTACCTGAAGTAGAATCATGGTTATTACAGAAAAAAACCCCCCAAAAACAAAATAAAACAAAACAACTTTACTACCAGCGTTTTGCAAGAGTGAACAATGAAAAAGTGACAATTAAGTAATAACCAAAACATTGTACCATATCAAAAGTTTCATCTGAAAGAAAAAGAACAGTTCTGTGATTCTAGCAATTATTATTGATGTTTGAAATTTACATTTATTTAAAAAATAACAGATTTTTAACAATAAAAACTAGCAATTACTTCTAGTACAGTACATGTGATTATTGGCACTGAACTTCATGATATTGCTCATGATATTGAACTTCATGATATTGCTCATGATATTGCTCATGATATTGCTCCAAAAGTTATCATCAGTTACAAATGATTTTATTCATTGTGTTTTCCACGACTGGAAAATTGGTCAAATATTTTCCAGGTTTTCCAGGATGTTTGGGGACCCTGAAAATACATGTGGGTCATTCCGTGTCAAGTGGACCCCATTCGACCATCTCAGATTTTGCTCAGATGTTGATTTGGGTTTGAAATGAAGTCCTGTAA